>LR990635.1:6915018-7065923 GCA_905147815.2 Phalera bucephala | reverse complement strand
ACGCACCCACGACACAGGAATAAATCATAGTGGGGTCGTTAAAAAAAAAAGAATCTAGTTTTAAAGCGAACTTTTAAGGACTCAAATCTGTTTTTAAAACTAAATTCACGACTGATTTACGTTATGTAATACGGGTCATAAGAATTGAGTATTTTTATGACCTTAATATAGAACCAGAATTTAGTACCAGCGGCCGAAAAATCTGTTATTTACATAATCGATACCTCGGGGATCAAAGGGTGTAAAGGCCATTTTCGCGAAAATGAACTTTTAACATTATCATTATTGTGTTATTATTTATAATAATAATATCAGCCTATACTGCCCACTGCTGGGCAAAGGCCTTCTCTCACAAATCGAGGTGAGAGAGATTAGGTGATACCCCACCACGCGGACCCAGTGCGGATTGGTGGAGGCAGGTTTGTGGCCACCTGCTGTTGGAACTTATCAAGCCGCCTTTAAGGCTTCCAAACTCAGCTTAACGACTACCACACTAAGTGGTAGCCGGGACCATCGGCTTAGCGTGCCTTCCGAAGCACGGAGACGCTCGAATATTGAAAATGCCACAAACGGTCACCCATCTCGGGACAACCGAGTCGAACGCTGCTTAACCTTGGTAATCGGTAAGAACACCGCGGTCGCACAGCGCTACGAGTGCCTCAAATGTTTATGTGCTAAATAAATAAATATCATTATTTTTTCCCAGGTAATGGCCAGCCCCTGGATCCGGCAGTTCACACAAGTCCCCCAAACACCCCTCTACACGCACACCCTCCTCCGCGAGGGGGGAGAAGCCTGGGCGGACGTGCAGGACGAGATGACTCGATCACTCGCCACCATGCGCGTCGACTACGATCAGGTGACGGCGAGTGTCCACGTGTCGTACTTAACATACTTAACGTGTGTCTTGAACATGTTTTTGAATTTGAATTCGTGCTTGAGTAAAATCTTGAGAAAGTGTTTGACTTCGGATTTGAGTATGGTCCTGATTAGGAACTTGAGTGTGTACTTGAGTATGAACTTAAATACATACTTGAGCACGAGCTTGAGTGCGTGTGTGAGCACGTGCATGAGTACTAACTTGAGTGCGTGCTTGAGTAAGGACTTGAGGAGGGATTAGAGCGTGCTCTTGAATGTGGACCTGAGACTTTAGTAGGGTTTGAAGTGTGTGCTTGTGGACTCAGGCGCTCATCCGCGAAGGGAGAGAAGCCTAGGTGGTCGGGTAGGACAAGATGACGCGGTTTCTCGCCACCATGCGCGTCGACTACGATCAGGTGATGGCGAGTGTCCACGTGTCGTACTTAACATACTTACCATGTGTATTGACGCGAGCTTGAGTGTGGATTTGAGTATGGACTTTAAAAGGGATTTCAGTGCGTGCTTGAGTGTGGACTTTAGCAGGCATTTGAGTGTGTACTTGAGTGCGGGCTTGAGTATGCACTTAAGTATAGACTTGTGCGTCTGCTTGAGTAGTGACTTGAATGCGGAGTTGAGTACAGGCTTAAGTAACTTGAACGCGAATTTGAATATAGACTTGAGTACATGCTTGAGTCAGGACTTGCGGGGGGACTTGAGCGTATGCTTAAGACTTTAGTAGAGACTTAAGTATACCCTTATGCCCACACACCCTCCTCTGCAAGGGGGAGAAGCCTGGGTAGACGTGCAAGACGAGATGACGCGGTCCCTCACCACCATGCGCGTCGACTACGATCAGGTGACGGCGAGTGTCCACTTGTCGTACTTAACAAGGTACGACAAGGTACAGACTTAAGTATGAACTTGAGCGTGTGCTTGAGACTTAAGTGCGCCCTTATATACTCTACTCAGCGAGGGGGGAAACCTAGGCGGACATGCAGGAAGAAATGACACGATCACTCGCCATCATGTGCGTCGACTACGATCCGGTGACGGCGGGTGTCCACGTTTCGTACTTAACATTTCTACCTTGTGTCTTGAAGGAAAGCTCCACAATGGACTTGTGTTCGTACTTGAGTACGGACTTGTTTGAGTGTGGACTTGATCATGTGCTTAAATATGAACTTGAGTGTGTGCTTGAGTAAGGACTTAAGTACGAAATAGACTTGAGTGCGTGTTTGAGTACGGAGTTAAGGGCGCATTTGAGTACAAAATTCAGTGCGGATTGAGCACAGACTTGATTGTGGATTTGAGTATGCACTTGAATAAAAACAAGCGAGAACCTGAGTTTTTATAGGGCTGTTGTATAAATTTCACGGTGTATTTACTTCCTGTAAAGGTATATATAGATATAATTAGACAAATGTCATCAATGGTACAGTTTTAATATTGTAACTACGATTAGCAAGCAAACTTAATAACGATAATTCGAACTTAAATTCGCTTGAGTAATTTATGTATTTCTTTAAACGTATAACGTCGGTGACGTGTGAAAGGCTCGTAAATAGAAAATTTTACCAAAATAATTTATTTCAAGTACTCAACGCATAGTTTGAACGCACCCAAATTCAGTATAATCCATACTAATACTATAAATCTGGTTTTTTTGGCGGGAAGTCGAAGGGTGATGTTGTCAATTTGTTTTAATTTCCAAAACTTGTGTTATTTCGACTAATTATGTGTAATGTTGGTGGAATATTAACCATTATGTGTTCTTATATGTGCATGATTGAAGGTAATTGTAACAAAGTGATAAAACGTGCCTTTTCGACTTCCCTCAAAACGGCCGTTGCAATTGGTATGTAAAGTATCCACCGCTTTACTATCCAGGGTGGGGTCCTTCATTAATTTCATTATCAACATATCCATCGGGGAGTCGAATTAATTTAAACAAACACGATTATATATCTCACTGGACACTGGCAAAACTTATAATTAGTGTGAAGCCATAACTTGAAGAAGAAGAATACTATAAATTCGAAAATAATTCTGTCTGTTTGTCTGTTACATTTTCACGCCCAAATCGCTGAACAGATTTCAATCAAATTCGGCAAGGAAATAAAGTTTATCCACGGGAAGGATATAGGCGGCTACCATTTGTCTAAAAAAAACCTTAAGGGTGTGAAATACATGCCTAAAGATAACGCGAACGACGTAACGGGTACAGCTAATAGTTTATAAGGCCATCTATGACTGTAAAGTGGCACAGTGGAAGACGTATATCATACATTGATGGAGTGTTCCCGGAACGAAGTGGAACTATAAACGTTTAGGATGTGGGCTATTGTAATAGTGTCTTGGCTTATCCCAATTCTGGAGAGGCCGGAACACTAATTGAAATGGTTCATAGCGGTGTTAAACGTAGAGCTTAAATAAAATAAAATAAAAAGCCTTTATTTCTACTAGTAATTATTAACATCTATCATTAATCTATCTAATATATCTATACATATTGTTCTTTTTTTTTTTTTTTTGTTTTTTTTTTTTTACTTTATTCTAGTAGTCGCCTCGGCGGCGTAGGCCTCCCCTAACTCTCTCCACTTCGCTCTCTCTCGTGCTGTGGTCATCCAGCCGGGTCCACATTTCCGTACAAAAATGTCTCTCCAGTCATTCTCGGTCTGCCTTGCTTTCTCTGGCCTGTCAATGGGATCCATTCTGTCACTCTTTTTGTCCATCTGTCGTTGTCCAGTCTACAAACATGTCCGGCCCAATTCCGCTTTATCATTCTTATTTTTTTCTTACATCTGTTATCTTTGTTCTTAGCCTGATATTTAGATTACTTATTTTGTCTGAAAGTTTTATCCCTAACATGCTTCTTTCCATCTTTCTTTGACAAATAGCAAGCCTCTCCTCATCTTCCTTTCTCAACGCCCATGTCTGGCATCCATACGTTAGGCAGGGCAGGATTGTTGTTTCATAAACTCTTTTCTTTATATTGGTCTTGATTTCTTTGAAACGTAGAACTTAGTTCCTATTTAAGGTAGCTAGGGTCTGTAACAATTAGGGTGGCATGATCACTTAGTGATCAAACCCTTTTCTCTGTAAATGAGGGAACCATGTAGCCATTCACATGAATAGTATAATTTAACTTAGACCTACCTGATAGACCAGCCTACATCGTTCTCCCATATCCCACAACAAAATGTAGATGGAAAAAGAAAATGTAAAAATACTATTTTAAAAGAGTAACCGTGGAGTTTCTTGCCCTTCTTCTCCACAGGCATGGCATTCCGAAGTGGTGGTAGAGTCTTTGTTACTTTTCTGACGATTCATAAATACTGTAATGGTTTACATGAATGAAAAACATTCTGATTCTGATTCTTTATAATAAAGAGAAAAAAAATGACGGTAAATGTTAGCCTTGTAAAAATTATTTCTCCCATTTGGAAATGGGAAACTCGGCATGACTGTCGCCGGCAGTCATGCCGAGTATACAAGGTTTAACATAATAAACGCAAGACCTCAGACACCCCGATTAGGGAATCGCTTCATAAATTCAAAACGAAAACCAAATTTTCAAATTTAAAGTTTTTTACCTATCTATCTATCTATATCATCACGCCAGCTCCCTCGCGGGGTAGGCAGAGAGTACAGAGTTCCAACAGGTTCTTTCCTTACATACCTCTTTGGCTTCCTCCACTCTCATAGTTCGTCTCATACACACTCGCCGGTTACGGAGACTCTTGACTTGCCCTTCAGCTAAGACACGGTCTAAGTTTTTTACCCTTTTTAAAGCACTTTTATACCCCATTTAACAATGAAATTTTTACGTGTATGTGTGCGTTTTGAGAAGTACGTTTTAGAAATGCATTTGGAATCTTCTTGCTATGAATCAAGAATAAATATATTTTTTTATAGCGTACTGAAGGAGTAAAAGCATTTTTTGCAAATTTAAAAATAATGTAAGCTACATTAAAAATTGTTGGAATCAACTCAGTTACCGATTGAGAACAAACTACTTTCAGGTCTTGCGTTTATTATGTTACAGCTTGTATACTCAGTCTCTAAAGAGACTTACGAGGTTTCCACACACCGACGATATGTGAATATTTTTGTTGTATATAAAATTATTATTTGTTTTGTATAGTTGGAACAACGTTAACTCATTGGCCCACGCGAGTAACTAAAAGCATTAATGCGACACGTTTAAAAGTCAAAATGTATTTAATTCCTAAATTTACCAATACCACCACGCCAGATCCCTTGCGGGGTAGTCAGAGAGTACAGATCTCCAACAGGTTCTTTCCTTACATACCTCTCTGGCTTCCTCCACTCTCATAGTTCGTCTCATACACGCTCGCCGGTTACGGAGAATCTTGACTTGCCCTTCAGATAAGACACGGTCTATTTTGTCTATCTATCTGTATCATCACGCCAGATCCCTTGCAGGGTAAGCAGGCCGGCGAGATATTTCTGATAACACCGTTACGCCTATATTCCCTAAGCGGGGGTGGCACAGGTGTACTATGCACACCCACTTTTCGCCGATTTTCTTATTAAAACCATTTTATGTTTCAGGTACAAATTAAGGCGTTAGAACAGAGTAACAATTCGTTACTCAACAAGAGAAGGAACAAAGTGGGCGCTTGAGGACGCTCCGTACTTCCTATATTCACGCTAAGCGCCACGAGAGCCGATAGTTTGGGCTAGAATGAAGTATGAACGACGGAGAAAAAAAAAGAATATGTATTTTAGGTATGTCATTCTTGTACTAGAGGTAGATAGGTACTTTAATTTTCCTTGC
The DNA here is from genome assembly GCA_905147815.2 of Phalera bucephala. Lineage (NCBI taxonomy): Eukaryota > Metazoa > Arthropoda > Insecta > Lepidoptera > Notodontidae > Phalera > Phalera bucephala. The sequence goes on along the minus strand of LR990635.1, from coordinate 7,060,264 downwards.
TTTGAATTTGTTTTATTTTATTTTTTGCAGTTAAAGAGTTTAGAAATTAGTTACATATTAGTCAATAAATATATGAAACTTGCTGTTACCCGTGACATTGTCTGTGTTATAGAAATTCACCTGAGTCCCATATTATAACAGATACTCCACTCTGTGCACATGATCACATTTACGAATGGAATAACGTGTGTTAAGTGCAACCTTTGTTACTGAGTGGACATAAAGACATTTTAATAGGCCCACTCGCGAGGCAGTGAACATGGGCAGCTTTAGGTCAGATTTAAAGCTGTCATAATATTAGTTGTCATTTTTCTTCATCTCGTGTCAGCGGTTCACTTGTACCGCTAATTGAGTGGCTAGTTCAATCTCGCTGTCCGTGGTTGCGTTCAGCTCTTGCCTTGTACTGGTGGTGGGACACAAAGGGGAAACCAGCAAGTGCGACCATGGTCTGTGAGGTCGCACCACAATCTCAAGCTGTTAAATTTAGGTCTCCGAACCCCCATGTGCACAAATTTTAACTGCGTCTGTTAGGTACCTGAGAGTGGAGCCGATTTCCATGTCATATTATGGGTATAAATATTATCATCGATGATGGAGGCTCAAGGAGATCCGAATGAGGGATCCAAGTATCATATCCGTTATGTCCTTTCTGTTTGTCGACAGTATAGACTGAAGTATCTGTTATGATCTGTGCCTCATTAACTTTGAAGAATCTGTAATACATGATACCACGGGGTTCAAATGGCTTAAAATAAGAATTTGGCGAAATTGAGTTTTATACCTTATTCTATTAATGATAATGTTAAAAATTTATTTTCCCCAAAATTTTCTTTACGCCCTTTAAACCCCGATGAATCGAATCTACTTTATCTCTAGTACAATAATTGGCATTACGTTTCGTCCATGTTATGTTGGTTTGATTGTGACTTAAGCTAAGTTAATTAGTTCCAGCGATATTTAAGTATGAAACTAAACTTGTGAATATTGAAATATCTGTATATCTTCGTACTAAGGAGAACGAACGACATTTATTCAAAAAAATATCTCTGTGTATAATCTACTGCGCGAATCCGTTAATCGTAGCCGCCGCCGACTACGATTCCCCCGACCCCTGTCGCCACCGCCGGCCGCGACATGTTCTCTCCGATCCCCCCGATGCTTTGTCATCCATTCTTTCCGCTCAGAATAGGGGCGACGACGACGACGTAGTCGTTGATCCCCTCCCATAGCCGGCGGTTGACCGGTGCACTTAGTAGTGCACCCCCTCCCCCCACAGCGACTGTCCCAACCGAGGGCGCCCTCGAGTATGTCGCCCCTTGCCCTTCTGGCTCGAGCGTAGTGGTTGCACGCTCTCCCTTAAGTCCGGTGAAGCTGTAAAGGCCTCGCGGCGAACAGCGTACAGCACTCACACACACAGCATGCGTTTATCTAAACTAATGTTATAAAGAGAAAAGTTTATATTTTTTTATCCATCTATCTTCTATATATATACCCCAGATCCCTTGCGGGGTAGGCAGAGAGTACAGAGTTCCAACAGGTTCTTACCTTACATACCTCTCTGGCTTCCTCCACTCTCATAGTTCGTCTCATACACGCTTGCCGCTTACGGAGACTCTTGACTTGTCCTTCAGATAAGACTCGGTCTATTTGGTCGTGGTAAGATAGTCTAGGTCTTCCCTGGTACCTACATCCTTCCATTTTTGCATTGTATATCTGTGTTGTCTTTCTTTCTGCTGACATTCTTTCTATATGCCCGGACAAACGGAGCATACCCTGTATGTTTGTTTGATTTTTTATGCTTCTTTGTAATGGATTAACTCGAAAACTACTGAACCGATTTTGAAAATACTTACATCTTTATAAAGCTACATTATCAGCGAGTAACATGGGCCGTATAATGTTTAGGCGAAATAAGTTTCGCTGAGAGAGCTAGTTTTGTTATATTTTAATAAATTATAGCGTTTGTTGTGTTCTGATATATAAGCTATATTATTGTAAAATTTCATCAAAATCCGTTGTGTAGTTTTTGTGTAAAATATGAATTAACATCCATACACACATCATCACAAACTTGAACTTTAACTTTTTTGCATGTAACATATTTTGTTAACACCGTGGCAGAGGTGTACAGAGTACACCCACGTTTCGCCGACGATGTTAGGTCCCATGTAATATGGTGTTAAGGCATAAAACCATAAGTATAGAAACGGGCATGTCTCTTACTGCCATTGAATAAAGTATAATTTCGTTTGGCAATTACAACTCACTAGCCATCCTATGTGAAAAATAGTATAGTCCCAACAATACATCTGAAAATCGCTATGTAAAAATATATTATAAATAATTAAATCGATTATGGCCTCGTTGGTCTGGTGGTAAAGCGCATCGCTTTGTGATCACGAGGTCCTGGGTTCAAATCCTAGGTCGGACAAATGTAGTTTTTCTAACGAAAAATTCCCTGGAGTCTGGAATTGTGCCCGGTATATGGCAATAGGCTTGCCCCATATTACATGGGACCTAACATCGTCGGCGAAACGTGGGTGTACTCAGTACACCTCTGCCACTCCCGCTTGGGGAATATAGGCGTGACGGTGTTTAAATCGATTATGGTTGAATGTATTCGAATGAATATAACCGACTGATAGGATTGTCATTTCCAACCGTAATTCCATTCAGAAAATATGTCGGCGACTTCAATTTAAGTACTTACAGTACTTTGAAATATTCGTTTTCAATTACAAACTGTCCGTTAGATACCGATATTTCCAACTACTAGAATCAATCAATCAATCAGCTTATCGCAGTCCACTGCTAGACATAGGCCTCTCCTAACACGCGCCATTGCACACGGTCCTCCGCCTTCCGCATCCAGTCTGTCCCAGCGACCTTTTTAAGGTCGTCGGTCCATCTAGCTGGGGGCCGTCCTACCTTACGCTTACCAAGTCGCGGTCTCCACTCTAGGACACGCTTGCTCCATCGGCCGTCGGTCCTTCTGCAGATGTGACCAGCACATTGCCACTTTACCTTACTGAGTTTGCGAGTTATGTCGGTAACTTTGGTTCTTTGTCGGATTACCCCGTTACGAATTTTATCCTTCAAAGAGACGCCGAGCATAGCTCGCTCCATAGCCCGCTGTGCTACTTTAAATTTGTGGACTAGTCCCACTGTGAGTGGCCACGTCTCGACCCCGTAGGTCATAACTACTAGAATGAAATAGATAAATAATTATGGTATAGGTTACATTTCAAGTCTGTTGGTTCTGAGGCCATTATCGACGATGTCTTTTCCAGTCTATACCTAAAGCATTTTTCTGCAATAATTGAGCAAAGGTTAGTTTTGAGATAGGATACGTCGCATATTTTTAAATTAAAAATTGTAATGAATAAAAATACTTTATAAGATTTCTTCGTAAATAGAAATTTAAAAAAAATGTATTATGGTCACATCACAAAGAAATATGGTCAAAAAGTCCATATTATTTAGGTAAATTACAAAAACAAAATTAAGTGCCGTCTAAAAATGTTAAATATAATTTTGTAGATGCTTATACTGTATTAATTAGTAAAAAAATGCCACATTTTGCAAAAAATAAATATTAAGCGAAGTTGCCCAACGTTGGACTACAGTTGTATAAAGCCATGGTCATATTGGACAAACAGAGGTATCCCGTTAAATTTTTATCTCCTACTTAATAAAACATTTATAATTTAGCGACGGACGATTTAGCGCAGTGGTTAAGAGCTTGAGCTGCTCCGCCCACTGTGTCGAATAGTCGCGGGTTCGATTCCCGCACGGGACAAATCTTTGTGTGATCCACAATTATTTGTTCCGGTCTGGGTATTTGTTTGTGAATTTTCATGTTTGTAAACGCACCCACGACACAGGAATAAATCCTAGTGTGGGGCTACGTTTTAAAAAAAAAAAAAAAAAAAAAATTCATTGAATTATTCGTACTAGAGATAACACCTTAATTAAATATTTTGTAGCACGCGTTAGAGTGCTTACACCTTACATCATTTAAGGCCGGTTTCAACTCGAGGATAGATTTGCTTACTGTCAGTAGAATTTTGACAGAGAATTTTTCTATCTATCTTTATCATCACGCCAGATCCCTTACGGAGAAGGCAGAGAGTTGACAAATTTTACATACAAAATATGTCCAAGTTCTATCCGCAGTAGGCAAATCTATCTATATTAAAACCGGCTGTTAGTCTGTGCCAAGTAACACAATCAAGTACTTAGTTTTATTTCGAATATATGCCTTCATGTCTAGAAACATAAAATTGACGTTATCGTAACGCTATCGAGTTGATATGCCATCCTTTACACACTACCAATTTACTGAATAAGGATGAGCGTGACAGCATGCTTTCTCGACAACGTCAACCTGTTCATATTAAGCCCTTGGGGGGGGGGGGGGGGACAATTTAAATTAATACGGATCAGAGACGTGGTCTCATAAAGAAGCTCAGAGTTGCTCAGCGCGCTACGGAAAGAGTGATCGAATCAGGAATGAAGAGACTCATAGAAGCACCAAGCTCACTGACATAGCCCATAGGATAAGTAAGCTGAAGTGGCATTGGCCATATAGGGCGAAGATCGGACGGGCGTTGGGGCAGAAAGATTCTAGAGTGGAGACCACGTATTGGTAAGCGCAGCGTGGATAGGCCGCCTGCCAGATGGGCCGACGATCTTGTGAAGATCGTAGGAAGTCGTTAGATGCAGGTGGCATCGGACCGGTTGCGCTCGAGAGCGATTGGGGAGGCCTATTTCAGCTGTGGACAAGTATGATGATAATGATGAAAGAGAGATTTTTCTTCCTCTGTTTGTCTAATATAAACGACCAATACAAGACTACCCAAGTTGTGATTAGATTAATATAAATAAGTTAATTATAATTAAAAATGTTACTTAAAAATCGCTTTATCTGAATGCATCTTTCACCCTCGAGTCAAGTCTAAAGTAAACTAATTGACAATTAAAGTTCAAGTAACTCTTAAGTACGAATTTCACCATCTCTAAGAAGCCCTACTCGATGGTTAAATTAGGCTGTTTTAATTGCCGAGTAACGCTAATGGAGGAGTAACTAAGGGAACGTACCCATAGTTCAGGCGGGAGGTCTTCAAAATACCACGCTTGGTCACAGGGGGGGGGGGGGCTTAGGTTTTCGTCACGTAGTCGAGAAAAATTAAGCAAAATTATGTTTTTTTAACTTTCTGTGTGCAAAAAATGATCGAAAACCGTATTTATGAATTAGGAGTTGGGGGGGGGGGGGGGGGTGGGTAAAACATATAAAAAATATGGATCACGTAGTGTGGGTACGTTGCCTTACCAGCATTTAACCCACTCGAGGGTGGACAGGACCTAAGATTAACTTAAGTATTAAATTGATTTGTGGAACATACTTATTGAAATAATGATGTCTATGTATTGTGTAAAGTGCGACAATGATATGTTTGACATTGAAAAGAGGGGGCGTTGGTGTCAACTTAGGGTTATCAATTTAGTTAAATATTTCAACAGGTGGGTACGCATAGTTACTAATTAAAAAAGAATTCAGGTAAAGGACATTGTTCTGCGCCCATACATGATTTGCCCCAGAACCAACAGCAATGAAAAAATACTTGTATGATTTCAAATCACCCATAAATTCTCGTAAGGCATTTATTATCAAACGGACAAGCGGGATAATCGCAATATTGCACAAAAAGTATTAGATTTTGAGGTTATAATTCAGTAGCCATTTATACGTATGAGGTTATATTGTGTGTTGACATTCAGTAAAGATGTCGGCGACTTCGATATAAGTACTTACAATACTTTGAAATATTCGTTTTAGATTGCAAATTGTCCGTTAGATACGGATATTTGCCATTATTTTAATAAAATAGATAAAATAATGATGGCATGGATCAAATGTTTGTTGGTTCTGGGGCAATTTTCGACAATGTCCCTTCATACCAAACGGTAACTCTGTCATAAAGTGACACAGTGTGGCCGCGGGCCACAAGATCGTTTTATGACTCTACTGGGTTATTATTCACTATAACCATCCGCGGCGAGTTACGATAAGTTCGTGAAATATACATGTAATTTTCTTTTGTATGCTACTTGAGTACCATTAAAGCATGAACCCGATCTTCCAATCCTAATTCATCCTAACAGTACACTTTTACAGTATCCGAGTTAGAAGTTAGGTACCTCAAAGACGTAGTCCCACATTTGGAATTATTCGTGTGTCGCGGGTCAAATCTGAAATTCACATACACAAACACTCAGAAATTAATTATCACTTGCTTTAACGGTGAAGGAAAACATCGTGAGGAAACCTGCATGCCTAAGAGTTTCTCGAAGGTGTGTGAAGTTCGCCAACCCGCACTGGGCCAGCGTGGCGGACTATGGCCTAAGCCCTCTCAGTTTGAGAGGAGGCCCGTGCCCAACAGCGGGACAGTTTCTTAACAGGGCTAATATTATTATATTATAAACACCCAGACCAAAACAAATGCTTGTAGGTCCCGTCCCACAAGGCTCCATTTCTCACCTGACATGGCAACTTTAAGAGGAAATTATTCTCTTTTAATCTGGTACCTTCACCGCTTTGTCAGTGTTCCACATCTAACTACGAGTATGAACAATCAGCACACCTCGTTCTTTGGGAGTGCAGTCTGGCAAAACGAGCGTACCATTATGTTAAACAGTCTGCGAAATAAGTCTGGGGTAATCTACTGCACGGATCTTGTAGAAACTCTGGATACTCCATACCTATTACTGGAATTTTCATTACCGTGGTGCTTTACAACTGGGCATATTCTAGTTGTAGTTTCCTCTATGGAGGATTTGCTAATTGTTTGTGTGTCCCGCTTTGCAAAGGAATTTTTCTTCTCCTGTTTTTCTTTCTAATTAAATTTGTTGCGGGTTCCAAGACAATTAAAGCGCTTCCCGGGACACCCCAAGGTACAAACCTGGTGGCTTACAGGAGTTACAATTGTGGAATGTGTGGTGGGTGTAGTCCCAAGCATAAAAATGCACAAGGACTCAGGCCGAAACAAATATTTGTGGGTGTAAGTTTTGTCCCGTGCGGGATCGACACCACGACTATACGATCAGTGGACAGAGCGACTTAAGTCTTAACCACTGTACCGAGCGATCCGTTAGGAAAAGTAATATAGGATAGGAAGGTCTGGTTCGTGATTGGAACTCCAGTGGCTTGCAAAACCATTACATGATCATTTCATGAAATTAAAGTAACCTGCCGCGTTTAGGCATAGCGAATGGTGCCCCTAAGATGGTTGAAAGGACAAGTTTTGTTATAATTTAGTTGTGTGGTTTCGGAACTACAAGTTCACCTATTTTATACATAGTATGTTGATGTCATTTTACAATACTTACGTACTTAAATATTCTTTACTTTTTTTTTGTTTCAACGCAATTTGGTTTATTATAAAAAGAAAACTAATTTCTGATTGTGATTTGGACGGTCGGCAAAAAGTTCACTCTATCAAATTGAATTTAGACTTTCTCGCTTATCGTGCGCGAATATATGGGTGTACATCGTACATCTAGTAAAGCATTTTAGTCATATATAACAAGTCGCATTATCTGTCATGAATTACATCAATATCAAGATAACTAAAGTTTTAAATGCAACCAAAAATGGTGTACTTTTTGTTGACCGTACATCGAAAATATTACAAAATTTTACATAGCTATTACAGCCTCTTTAGCAGTATTACTGTAAGCTTGCTTTGCTGTGAGGGTATTCACCAGAGATGGGCAAAATGTAATCAGATGAATGATTAACCACCCCCGCTTGGGGAATAAAGGCGTGATGGGGTATTAATGATTAACGATCACAATTACATTTTGTAATCTTCAACGATTACGATTATTGAATCATCAAGATTAAAATTGTATTTCTATTTATCTATCCATCTATATCATCACGCCAGATCCCTTACGGGGTAGGCAGAGAGTACAGAGTTCCAACAGGCTCTTTCCTTACATACCTCTATGGCTTCCTCTACTCTCATAGTTCGTCTCATACACGCTCGCCGGTTACGGAGACTCCTGACTTGTCCTTCGGATAAGACCCGGTCTATTTGGTCGTGGTAAGATTATCTAGGTCTTCCCCGGTACCTACATCCTGCCACTTGTATAAAAATTGAATTAAATATTACAAAATGCAATTGTAATCAATAATCTGATTACATTTTGCCCATCTTCGATATTCACCTCTCTTTATCTCGTCAAAATAATATTACAATAAGTAATATTGCTGACGAGATTGTGATCTAGCCCTATCCAATAGTTTTGCATTTATACTTGTAAAACACCAAAGTAAGTTTGAAATCTCATTCTGATGAGAAAATTGAATTTGATTCATTGAATTAATCGTACCTGTATGCTGTATACGATAAGGGTACTCTTGTGATTGTAAACTAACCTTTTGACAGCCTCTGTCGGATATATCCGACAAATATTTTCGTGAATATACCTGTCGTATGTTTCCGACATTCTCGAGACGATCTATAAATTACGACATACGTTAAGAAGGAGGAAGGTTTAAAAATGTGAGACGTCTTCTGACAATGAGGGGAGGACTCTGAAAAACATGAAATTCGTGTGACGTAATGTATGGATATAAATAAATATTTCTTACTATTCTAATAAAAAGCTTTCTACACGCTTTTGGATTTGTAATCACTTTGTACCCTACATCGTAAAATTGCTTCGAAAACATGTCAATTTCGAACTATCAAGATGTATTTCTGGTGCTGTCACAAAATGTTTAAAAAATTATATAATGTATAGAAATATATTAATTATCACATGAATGTCGTTGTTTTTTAATGTAAATTTTATACTTCTTAAGTATGACCCCACTCCATACGTGTGTGAATGATCTACGCAGTTGCTCGCAGGGCCTTTACAGCTTCACCGGACAAGAGGGCGAGCGTGCAATGAATGAAACCCTTATTCCTATGCGAGTCATAGAGAGCGGTATCATCCGCGAATAGGGCTAGATGCACCTTACTCGAACGAGGAGTATTGTTCGTGTAAAGGCTGAATATGAGGGGGGAGAGCGCTGAGCCTTGTGCGACACCAGCTTACATATAGTTGGGGCACTTTACGTATAGAGAATGCTAAGTTTACATTATACAAGGAGTAACATAATAAACGCAAGACCTGAAAATAGTTTGTTCTAAATCGATAACTGAATTGATCCAACAACTTTTAAAGTATATTACATTTTTTAAATTTGTAGTAAATGCTGTTACTCCATTGGTGTGCTATAATAAACTAATTTTATTCTTGATTTAAAGCAATACGGTGATTTCAAATGCATTTCTTAAACGTATTTCTTAATACGCACACATACGCGTACAAGTTTCATTGTTAAATGGGGTATAAAAGTCCTTAAAAAGGGGGTTAAAAGTTTTACACCGTCACGCCTATATTCCCCAAGCGGGAGTGGCAGAGGTGTACTGAGTACATCCACATTTCGCTGACGATGTTAGGTCCCATGTAATAGGGGGCGAGCCTATTGCCATATATGACACAATTCCAGACTCCGGACTCGTACTGGAAAGTTTTCGTTAGAAAACTTGTCCTATTTGTCCTATATATGTCCTTGGATTTGAACCCAGGAGCTCGTGATCACAAAGCGATGCGCTATGCCACTAGACCACCGAGGCATCGAGCCAACGAGGCAGGCAACAAGGTAAAAATATTTTTTTTAATATATTTAAATTTGTAAATTTGGTTTTCGTATAGAAAACCAAATTTACAATTTTAGTGAAGCAATTATCTAATCGGGATGTCTGAGGTCTTGCGATATTTACGATACACCTTGTATATCTCAGACTTGTCTAGACGAAACATTGCTAACAATAATGGCGGCTAAAAGCGGCGTTACTACAATTTTTTTTTATCATATCTATATCATTACGCCAGATCCCTTGCGGGGTAGGCAGAGAGTACAGAGTTCCAACAGGTTCTTTCCTTACATACCTCTCTGGCTTTCTCCACTCCCGTAGTGCGTCTCATACACGCTCGTTACGAAGTCTCTTGACTTATCCTCAAGATAAGACTCGGTCTATTTACCTTGTTAGTCTATAAATTTTTCCCAGAGAAAAACATTTTATGTCCATATATTATGATGCTGAACCTGTTGATGTATTTCTAATTGAAAATGAAACTCTTACAGACTTAATACTGAATTTTCTATGATTTAAATAACTCGTCACGTAGGAGCAAAAACCTAGAGCCCGGTGTCTCGCTCGCACCCATTACTATGCAGTACGGTGACCATAATGAAGAACTTAAACGAACTATTATTACGAAGATTATGCGTGATAGGGAATTTCCTCGTGGTTTCAGCAGAGCAGCTGCGGAGCGTTGGGTGCAGTGGTGGAGTAAGAAAACACGCTGATTCCATATGTTCTTTATCAAGGGCTCAAAATATCCGTTACCCGTTATTTATACAATTTTAAAACCAACATTTATATTATAAATTAAACATTAACTCAAGTCGAAATATTACATAATAATATCAGCCTATATTGCCCACTGCTGGGCAAAGGCCTTCTCTCACTAATCGAGGTGAGAGAGATTAGGTCATACTCCACCACGCGAACCCAGTGCGGATTGGTGGAGGCAGGTTTATGGCCACCTACTGTTGGAACTTATCAAACCGTCTTTAAGGCTTCCAACTCGGCTTAGCGACTACCACATTAAGTGGTAACCGGGACCAACGGCTTAACGTGCCTTCCGAAGCACGAAAACGCTCGAATATGAAAATGCCACAAACGGTCACCTATTTTTTTTTTTCTTTTTACCTGGGGAAAATCCTGATAAGGACTTCCGCGAGCCTCGGGGGAAGCTCGCGGGGCGTGTCGGATTTCTACCGACTAAAAACCCCAGGGTGGCCGACATCAGCATTTTGGAGGGGCTCCGGGATCTCCGTATATAACGCACCGGTGCCCCTCTTGTGCCTTGCTCTGATGAGCCCGCCATCGGAGGGAGACTTGATGACATGCTCTGCCCCGCACCGACGCGGTGCTCACAGTGACGTGGGCCACACCACGCCGCCGTCCTCCTCGGGGTCGCTCGTGATGAACGCTCGAGGCCCCCGCCCCTTGCGTCCGCGACCCCGAAGGCCCCCCTGCTGATGTTGTTGCAGGGGGAGTCCCCCGCCAGATATTACGGCGGGGGACGCGAGTTAGCCCGTATTCTTAAGCCCCGGGCTATTGGGCTGGGGGGGCCTGGGCGGGCTGTGCCCTCGCCCCGGCGTCGTCGTCTTCGTCGAGCAGGATCGGACAAACGGTCACCTATCTCAGGCCGACCGAGTCGAACGCTGCTTAACCTTGGTGATCGGTAAGAACACCGCGGTCGCACAGCGCTACGAGCGCCTCAAATATTACATAATCGACCATTAATTATGATGCAAAATAAATCAGTGAATGTAATAGAAATGAGAATAATTTAAAAAGCTATTATGCCTTCCGTCCCGCTGATCCTTTTAGTGTGGTGGTAACACTATAGCTATTAATGATATGTTTATGTAAATGGAAAAAGGTTTATGTAAATTACTGCCTTCAGAAACCACTTTATTTAGAAATGTATTATGACGGCTTAACGATTATTTACGTGACTTTTTTTAAAACATAACTCTCTAGGAATTATTCCTACCGTTTACAAAGACGAGATTCACATACACAAACACCCACACGAATATTTGTAGGGAATAAAGAATTGTCTCGTACGCCAATCGAACCCCCAACTACACGATGGGTAGAGCGGTTTAAGCTCTAACCACACAGAGACAGAGATGGGCAGAATGTAATCAGATTAATGGTTAACCACCCCCGCTTGAGGAATATAGGCGTTATGGTGTATTAACGATTACATTTACATTTTGTAATCTTCAACGTTTACGATTACACTTTTAATCTTGAATCATGATTATTACTAAATGCAATTGTAGTTATTAATCTCATGACATTTTGCCCATCTCTGCCACTGGATCAAGTCGTCCGTACGAATTGGAAGTTGTGATCTACTATTAATTCTAATCATACCCATGTATGGTCACCCTAATTAGAAAGAGACGTAGGGCTTTAGTGAGTATCCTTGTCGTCACGTTATCTTCGCAGAGTACTCAATCCGTTTAGTATGGAAATCCATGTGCTAAACGGATAATACTGCACATATAAAAAGTTTCTCCTCGAAATGCGATGAAATATTAAAATAGCGACATCTAGTGGCACTTGTACGGAACCCTCAGAGCACTATTCCTACTCGCACTTGGCAGTATTTTCATTTTATATGCAAATTCTTAAATTGTATGAAGCCTTAGTAAGTGTCTTAAATATTCTTAGTTTTGCAAATCACTAATTACACTTTATATTACAAATGATGATGATCATGTCAACACTAAATTATAATATGCGGATAATAATTATTAGCAATAATTATTAGATCAACGAAACTCATTAGTTTTGATTTGATGCAAACGATCCATTGATTTGATGCAAAAGATCCATTGATTTGATGCAAAAGAACCATTGATTTGATGCAAAAGATCCATTGATTTGATGCAAAAGATCCATTGATTTGATGCAAAAGATCCATTGATTTGATGCAAAAGATCCATTGATTTGATGCAAAAGATCCATTGATTTGATGCAAAAGATCCATTGATTTGATGCAAAAGATCCATTGATTTGATGCAAGAGTGCTAGTGTTAAATGAAATAATGTTAAGTGACTTATATTACTGTCCGCATTATTTGTGCGTTACTCATTTACCACTTATTTATTCGTTTTCGCCTTCACTGCAGCCCGCGAGAGGCGGGGTTTATCGACGTCATCGGCCCACTTGCAAATTGCTTCCTTGGGGACAACATGAGCGCCTCGTGTATTTTTTATACCTATTTAATTATATAATAATCGTGTCTTATCTAAAGGACAAGTCAAGAGTCTTCGTAAGCGGTGAGCGTGTGAGACGAACTACGAGTGGAGGAAGCCAGAGAGGTATGTAAGGAAAGGACCTGTTGGAACTTTATACTCCCTGCTTACCCCCCAAGGGGTCTAGCGTGATGATATAGTTAGATCATTTCAACTCTTCCACTTAGTTTTCATTTCATACTTAAAGATACAATTCTCTTAGACGAAGACCCATCATATTTATTTATTTTTCGCCGTATATACAGGGAAAGGTTAATAAAAAAAAACAAAGTTTTTGTAACAAAATTTATTTAAAATGCACCGATCGCCATAGAAATGTCTACAAAACTGTTTATATCGTTTTCAAACACTGCGCTAATAATACAATATTGAATTAAAGTAATCTATATATCGAAAAAATATATCTATAGTAAATTATTACTAGCACCCACATTTTTTTTCTATTCAGATCACTGAGTTTTTATTATTTTTATTAGGTGACTTAAAGTAAAAGTACTGCTAGCAATATTTATATCAATAATAATTAAACGACATTTTTGTCTAAATAAATACTACCTCTGCCTACCTCGCAAGGGATACCCCTGCCCACCCCGCTAGGGATCTGCCGGGATATAGTTTAGTTATAAGAATCGATAAGATAGTCGGACTATCGCCATAAACCCGGCTGATCTGACGGCCAAAAGATTCTTATAGCACTATATGTAAGTTTGACGGACAACTTCGTCCCATGGTTAAGAGTTAGTCGCTTCACCAACTGGATCAAGATTGCCATGTAAGGTCGGTACTATGACAGTTCTGTGTCAAAGAAAATTAGACTTTATTCAATGGCGTAAGTAAGAAAGCGAGTAGGTATGAAAGATAGTATCGGTGTAAAGATGAGAAAGGGTATGCTCCATTGGTTCGGGCATATAGAAAGAATGCCAGAAGAAAGAATGACAAAACAGATATACAATGCGAAAGTGGAAGGATGTAGGTACCGGGGAAGACCTAGACTATCTTACCATGACCAAATAGACCGTGTCTTATCTGAAGAGCAAGTCAAGAGTCTCCGTAACCGGCGAGTGTGTATGAGACGAACTATGAGAGTGGAGGAAGCCAAAGAGGTATGTAAGGAAAGAACCTGTTGGAACCCTGTACTCTCTGCCTACCCCGCGAGGGAGCTGGCGTGATGATATAGATAGATAGATATTTAATGGCAATAAGAGGCATGACCCGTTCCTATAAGTGCAGAACGACGGACGAACGTATACCTAACGGCGTACTTAGTCGAGCGTGCCGGCCGGGCGACGTGGTCCGGTGCGGTTGGAAGAAATGAAGCTCATGGGCGTACATTTTGTAATAGGAAATAGTATATAAGTCCACATAGATTTAAGCATTCAGTGACCCACCCAATGCTCTTACATCCCTTCTTCCGGTTTCGGATACAGACTCCACACAGAATCATACACAGACCTCGCCGGCGATGTCGTAGAATCCCTTGCCCGCCGACCGGTGCCGAGCACCACGGCGAGACACTTAGTGTACGCCCTCCCCCCATAGCAACTGCCCAAGCCGAGGCCGTTCCTCCTTGAGGCGCCCTTGAGCTAGTTGCCCCTCTGGCTCGAGCTTAGTGTATCACTCAAACATATGGCATTCAGTTCAGTTGCGATCTGTACACCAAATTGTCAAAGTGAATTGTCTGGCAAATAAAGACCAGTTCAAGCCTACCAGCCTCGTTTTAATGAACCAGCACATAGACACGGGAGTACAGAAACGAACCAGCACACCAGCCCTTACAGTCCACTGCTCGCCGCACACTATACTTATGGTTTTATGCCTTAACACCATTGAATTAAATATTAATTTCGTTTGGCAATCAGAACTCTCACTACCCTTCCTATGTGAAAAATATAGTCGATGGTCCAATCCACAGTACGGGACAAATCTTGTAGGACTCACAAATAATTATTTGTGCATGTTAATTTCATACACACATCTACAACACAGGAATAATTATTATTGTATAGTTATGCGTTCAAAAATCAATGCTTAAATAAAGTTTTCAAACCTGTAAGATACATACATAAAAAAAGTGATTCAATAATTGATATTGCCAATATAAAGTTAAAAAATCAAAAGCTTATGAAATATAAATGTATTACAAATCTATCATCATCGTATCTCTGTTGATCCCCTAAAGGAAAGTGTATAGTATGTAGAAGGTAGGTGCTATCCAGGCTGACTGGGTCATGGTGAGGCCGGTCAAACATGCGAATAAGAACCAAAGCAACCACATTATTGCGAGTTGCCAGATCACGTGGAACGCGAGGAGACTGGAACAAAGAAAAAAAATGCTATAGAACGCAGGAGTGGAAAAGATAGAAAAAAAATGAACGCAGGTGTGGGACCGATAATAAAAAGAAGCGCAGAAGATAAAAAAAATATATAGGGCGCAGAAGAGTTGAAAAGATAAAAAATATAGGGCGCAGAAGAGTGAATAAGATAAAAAGAAATTATAGGGCGCAGAAGAGTGGAGCAGATAAAAAAATATTATAGAACGCAGGAGTGGAATAGATAAAAATAAATTATAGAACGCAGGAGTGGGACCGATAAAAACACATAGGACGCTTCTGCGTCTTGACTCTACTGAGTGGAACAGTTAAAAAATATTGTAGAACGCAGGAGTGGACCAAATAAAAGAAAATATAGAACATTTAGCAAGGAAACCAAAACAGAAAAAGAACTTTTATAGAATAGTGATTTTAAAGACAAACATATGGATTTAGGTAGGACTTCAAAATTACGTAATTCGTCATGACGAGGAGTGGACGTCCTTATTGAAGTGTTCTTTTATTTATTTTTGTACCAATGAAAGGAAGGCGTTGGATGCATAACCTGGGCTTCCGTTCCAGGACGACTAAAGTAACACTGTATATTATCATAAATATACTTACAGTGTGTCCCTTTGTCTGGCCGCAATCAATGTGGATTCCTTCTCTTTGTTTAGATACCTTCTGACGCCTAAATGAAGTTGTCTGAAATATTCTTCCCACTGTAATAAGAAACAACATGTATACTATATTACACCACATATTTATCCACACAATATATTTTAGACTACACAATATAATCTCATGTGTATTAATGGCTACTGAATTATAACCTCAAAATCTAATACTTTTTGTGTAATATTGCGATTCCCCCGCTTGTCCGTTTAATAATAAATGCCTTAAGAGAATTTATGGGTGATTTGAAATCATACAAGTATTTTTTTCATTACTGTTGGTTCTGGGGCAAACTAATGAACCGATTTTAGTAATTCTTTCACCATAAATAAGCTACATTATATATATGATACATTAGATAATTATAATTAAATTAAATCCATGTAATAGTCATTAATAATTATTAATTTCTTATTCGTAAATATAAAATTATAAATATGTAATAATCATTAATCTAAAATGTTTCTTCTCACCTGTACCAATATACTTACCTACATACTATTCTTGTAAATGCTGTGTACGTCTGTTATTGATATGCATATAAGACTATATTGTTACCATATATATATGACAAAAGTATTATAATATGTATATCGTTCATGTACCAAATAAATAAATAAATACATTATCCAGAAATTACATATACCCGGTAGATAGCGCTATTGGCGACCGGGGGTGAAGCCGCGGGTTACTATCTATATCATCACGCCAGATCCCTTGCGGGGTAGGCAGAGAGTACACTGTTCCAACAGGTTCCTTCCTCACATACATCTCTGGCTTCCTCCACTCTCATAGTTCGTCTCATACACGCTCGCCGGTTACGGAGACTCTTGAGTTGCCCTTCAGATAAGACATGGTCTATATGGTCAGGATGAAATAGTCTACGTCTTCCCCGGTACCTACACCTTTCAACTTTCGCATTGTTTTGTCATTCTTTCTTCTGACATTCATCTTCTTCTTTAAGTTACGGCTTCACACTAATTTTAAGTGTATTCTGCCAGTGTCCAGTGAGATGCATAATCGTGTTTGTTTAAATTAATTCAACACCCCGATGAACTGACGGACGATTTAGCGCAGTTGTTAAGAGCTTAGGCCGCTCCGCCCACTGTGTCTAATAGTCGCAGGTTCGATTCCCGCTCGGGACAAATCTTTGTGTGATCCACAATTATTTGTTTCGGTCTGGGTATTTGTGTATGTGAAATTTCATGTTTGTAAACGCACCCACGACACAGATAAATACTAGAGTGGGGCGACGTCTAAATATACAAAAATTATATATAAATTAACTTGATGACAACGATGATAATGAAATTAATGAAGTACCCCACCCTGGATAGTAAAGCGATGGATACTTTACATACCAATTGCGACGGCCGTTTTGAGGGATATCTCTCTCTATCTATCTATATCATCACGCCAGTTCCCTTGCGGGGTAGGCAGAGAGTACAGAGTTCCTACAGGTTCTTTTATTACATACCTCTCTGGCTTCCTCCACTCTCATAGTTCGTCTCATACACGCTCGCCGGTTACGGAGACTCTTGACTTGCCCTTCAGATAAGACTCAGTCTATTTGGTCGGGGTAAGATAGTGTAGGTCTTCCCCGGTACCTACATCCTTCCACTTTCGCATTGTGATATACAATGCTTTGTCATTCTTTCTTCTGACATATCAAATATAATATTATTACTTTGTTACTACGACGCTCAATTACCTTCACTCATGCACATAGAAGAACACATAATGGTTAATATTCCACCAACATTACACATTATTATTCGACATAACACAAGTTTTGGAAATTAAGACAAACTGACATCACTCTTCGACTTCCCGCCAAAAATCCTTATGACAAGTTTCAAAAAATGTCTAAATTAAAAAATAAATCAAACATAATGTCTCAGATACTTACATATAACCCCGTTATATCAATGTAAAACAATTCGCTATCTGTCTTATTAAGTTTCTTGCCAAGTTCTATGGTGTTAGGGTTGTGAAATTTCCACTCGTTAAATATAAACTTTTCCAGTCGATTCAGGGAATTCCAGACGTTCTTGTGGAGACGGATCAGTCTGGAAAGATATATACGTGATAAGTTATTTAAAACCAAAAGCCATTTTTAAACGTAGCTCCAGACTATGATTTATTCCTGTGTCGTGGGTGCGTTTACAAAAATGAGAATTCATATACACAATACCCAAACAATTGGGGATCACACAAAGATATGTCCCGTGCGGGAATCGAACCCGCGACTATTAGACACAGCGACGGAGCGGTTTAAGCTCCTAATCACTGCGCTTAATCGTCCATCTTATATATTTTTTTTCATATTTAATTGCACTATTAATTTTACTATCTGGTTTCATATATAATAGATTTTTTATTTATTTTTTTGTTTTGGCAATTGCGTTTACATTATGCCATTGTTCAAAGTAACTGTGGAGATTTGTTTTTGACAGTTTCTGTTTTTTTAATGTTTATGGCATCACGACGACGCGTATTTTGCCAATGTCAAGTATTACGAATATTCAATTCTAAATTAATTCAACTACCCGATTAACTTGATAACAAAGATGATTATGAAATTGATGAAGTGCCCCACCCTGGATAGGAAAGCGATGGATATTTTACATACCAATGCAACGGCCGTTTTGAGAGAAATAGAAAGGCACGTTTTATCACTTTGTTACAATTACCTTCACTCGTGCACATATAAGAATTCTCGTACATAATGGTTAATATTCCGCCAACATTACACATTATAATTCGAAATAACACAAGTTTTGGAAATTAAAAGAAATTTACAACATCAATCTTCGATTTCCCTTTTTATACATATATACTATATGCCCATGCCCACTTATATACCCATTTTTATTTATTTATTTATTTAATAGGACAACCAACCAGGGCCCCAATTCTCGTATTTAATTGACACTGAAATTGAATCCTGACTGAATTGAGATTTAATTTTGAATTGACTCGAAATTGGTATTCTGTTACACTAAAAGTTCGGTCTGATTTCGGTATCATCTCAGTCTAATCTCAGTATAATCTAGTGTCGATCACATTTCGATCTATTATCGATCTCACGTCGATTCACAGCTGACATAGATAAAATAAAAAACATTAAGTGTAATGTCAAACTTATAAATATCGGTGTTGCCAATTTGTAGGCAAGTACCGGAAGTGTCGGTAATTTTAAATAAAAACATAATTATATTTCACACAGGAATCGAAATATAAACGTATAAACAAATAAAAAATACTATAAATATAATCAATTCGTTCTACTTTTGCGTATTTTGATTTAATTTTCATTTAATACTCGTTTGATGTGTCTGAAAATTGGGTATTTTCATTTAGGTGCATGACCACCCCACGCACTCGAGCTAGTACCCATGGCCATAAAAATTCATAAGGTATAAGAAAAAAACACCGCGCGTAAATTGATGTTGTTTACAAAGTGTTTTGAATTTCATTGTCTTCCATTATAATATTCTGGCTAAACAAGACAAAGAAGGAACCCGCTTTTAACAAAATTGTGGGCTCAGTGCGCTTTGATTTTGAATGCCGACGTCGGAGACGTCCAAAAGTCAGCGCAAGAGTGGAAAAAGGTAAGTAATCTATCGTCTTATATAGATCTGCTCAATATTACTATTCTTAGTGATAAAGTGCCGTTTTATATTTCTAGTACTACAATCAATACAAGAGCCGCACGAAGGCTGAACAAAGAAGCCATAAAATGGGAGTCTTGAAAACTGGTGAAGGGCCAGCTGACGAGGTCCATTTAACACCTCTGGAGGAACGCTTCATTGGCATTATTGGAGGATGCAGTTCTCAGCTGCCTGCTGGCAGGCATAATCTACTTGATATATTGGTAAATATTATATCGGTGGTAATATTTATGTAGAACTCTATCAAGAAATTTTGAAATAATCTAATGTGTGTGATTTGTTTATAGACTGTTGAACTGAATACTAGCAGTGGCGGGAATGATGGGAATTAGGGCATGAGTAGCCATGTCCTAACAGGAGACATGTAGGTCAATTTTGAGTAAGTATACAACCAACAATATAATAACCACTAAAATAGTTTTATTGTAAACATGTCAAACAGAAAATGTATTATCTTTAATTGCCCACAGGGTTTGCATGACTATTTGCTGCACAGCTGCACCTGTCATCGGTGGATGTGCTTACAGCAGCTGGTATGGCCGGGACGAGCATCTCGTCACGGTCTTGCTCTGGCGCTCTAAGCCAAGCCTAATTGGCCACGTTGTGTAGAACACAGCAAGCATGCAGCTGCCTTACTACTAATAGACACCTAAAAGAAAAAAAAATTGAAAATTACAACCATTCTTTATAATAATAAACATTGTTGATTAATAAATATATACCATTGTGGATTAGAAAAGTAATAATTTTAAACATTGTTAATTAATATTTGTTAAGAAGATAAACCATTGTTGATTAGTGAGTAGAAATAATTTAGTTTAGTGTATTCTATATTTATAATACATATAAGTGTTTACACATTGTTGATTAATAATTTGATAATAGATTGTTATTGATATGTTTTATATGAATAAATAAGCACTTATTTGATTTAGTTAAACATGTTTATATTTACAAACCTGAATCTCCCTTTTGAAACTCCTATAATCTATTCCAACACATTCACAGCTTCAATATGTTTTTGGTAAAACCAATTTTCAGTAAAACAAAACAAATACCCACTATCCCTGCAATTTAAATGTGACATTATGCAGTGTTTATATCTTATAATGTGACTTCTGCAAACATACATACCTAAAAGAGAAATTGATTCACCACCCTCAGTGACCTCATTTAGATAACCATTTAATGGGTGGTCCCTCCAAATAGTTGAATCATAGGTACTCCCAGGCTGAATGGGTCTACACAGAGAATATTTTGGCCTGTATCACAAATCTGAAAAGCAAGATTTTTTTTTATTAACAATCAATATTTATAAAGTTTAATAATTATAGCTTCATATTACTTAATTTATACTTACTATCATCACATACAAAGAATGATAGCCTTTATAGCATTAATATGCCTCCTCATGTTCTGAAGGTTTTATGATCGAGACATGAGTACCATCTATGCAGCCAACACCTCTAGGTAGCCCATATTTGGAATAGAATCTAAAATACAAAAAATCTTACATTTGTTATTATTAGCAAATTTCAATAGATAGGTTCATATTACAATGATTAGTATAACTTACCTGCTTCTAATTCTTTCCCTTGCCTCTCTTGTCAGAGGAAAGTTAACATACTTGCTCAAGACTGCCGGGTGGTTTAAAGAATCTGTCACTTGCTGCGCAGCCCTCGACACACTGGGTTGTGGCAAAGCATGTGAAATGCTTTGTCCCACCAAACTTTGGTATGAACCACTCACATATTGTTACCAAAACCTAGAAAAAAGATAATATTAGAATCATTTTTTAATATTTAAGAATATACAATGCAAGGAATCTAACGTGATGATATAGATATATAAATATATGGCTTTCATTTTGCATATATTGAGTATTTACCTCGGGTGTGTAAAAATGTGTGTTGTGTATAGGTAGTAGGTACTTAAACTAACCTTTACAGCAGCATCCAGTCCATCGTTACGTCTTTCTCTGGGCATATGGGGCTTCAGCTCGTCAATAAGGTTTTCCACTAGCGGTTTCGTGAGTCTGTAAGTTCTTACAAACTCCGAATCGCTCATGGAAAAGGCGTCTGAAGCGAAACGACGATCACGTAATGTACGTCGGCGTTGCCTACGTCTTTCCGACGCTGCTTCGTCGTCTGCTCGTAGTGCAGCTATTAGATAATTCCACCTTAAGCCAAATCCACTCATTTTACGTGAAATAATTGCGTAAAAACTTATAATAAAATTTATTTTTATGTGCAAAACCAACTATTTACAATGTCTCTTCAGTCAACTTTGAGTCAAGCTTCAGTGTCATTTCAATCTCAAATTTGACGTTTGTTATTGTACGAGAATACCAATTTTGTAGTTTATGTTAGTTCAAAACGTTACCAGAATACCGTTTACATGTTTTTCAAGTTTCGGTCCGATCTCGATTCGGTAAATGTCATTGAAGGATTTGAATATGTTACGAGAATACCGTTTGTAAAGTTGATGAGATTGAGATGAGATCGAAACTGGATTTTGAACACTTTTAATTACGAGAATTGGCCTTCAGAGGTACAATTTTACAAAGTCAACAGAAGAGTAATTAAAACCATGATTTTTAAATGTTGCCCTACACTAAAATTATTCCTATGGCGTTGGTGTGAAATTAGGGTTATTAATTTAGTAAAATTTTCCAACTTCCAGGGAAATATTTCAAGTGGGTCCGCACGGTGTAACTTACTTGCTAGAGTTGACGCTATTAACGAATGTAATTAAGCTGCACTATGTGATCGCAATAACCAAATTGAATTATAGTAGAAAAGAAAAAAAATAACTTTCAAAATATTCCTACTTATTAAAAAAAGGACTTGGGTAAATTCCATAGCAAACCGCAACTCTCCGACTGTCATAAAGTGACATTTCACTTGATGACACGTTAGTTCCGATTTTGCCCGCGGGCCCAAAGACCCTTGTAGGACTGTACGCACTGTGTGCATGATGTCAGTGTTTCATTTGTTCAGAAGCTGTCAATGTTTGACGGACGATTTAGCGCAGTGGTTAAGAGCTTGAGCTGCTCCGCCCACTGTGTCGAATAGTCGCGGGTTCGACTCCCGCACGGGACAAATCTTTGTGTGATCCACAATTATTAGTTCCGGTCTGGGTATTTGTTTGTGAATTTTCATGTTTGTAAACGCACCCACGACACAGGAATAAAACCTAGTGTGGGGCTACGTTTAAAAAGAAAAAAAAACTGTGGAACTCTGTACTCTCTGCCTACCCCGCAAGGGATCTGGCGTGAGGTTATAGATAGATAGATAGATAGAAAAAAACTGTGTGCATAAACGCGCAACGCGCTGTCAACGTGTGCGTACTACAATTTATCTACTCTATGGGTAGGTAATGGACATCGCCGAAAATGGCCCCAGAACCAACAACCATGTGATATATACCATAATTATTTATATGTTTTACTATAGTAGTTGAAAACATCCATATCTAACGGACAATTTGCAATCCAAAACGAATATTTCAAAGTACTTAAAGTCGCCAACGTCTTTTCCGAGATGTCCATCCTATCAATCGGTTATATTCAATCGATTACATTCAATAACGATCGATTTGATTATTGCTAGTGTATTTTTACATAACACCGTCACGCCTATATTCCTCAGGGGGGTGGCAGAGGTGTACTGAGTACACCCACGTTTCGCCGACGATGTTAGGTCCCATGTAATAGGGGGCGAGCCTATTGCCATATACCGGGCACAATTCCAGACTCCGGACTCATACTGGGAATTTTTCGTTAGAAAAACTACATTTGTCCGACCTAGGATTTGAACCCAGGACCTCGTGATCAGAAAGCGATGCGCTTTGACATAACGATTTTACAAATGTATTGTTGGCTACTAAATTATAACCTCAAAATCTATTTATTTTGTGCAATAATGCAATTCCCCCGCTTGTCCGTTTAATAATTAATGCATTAAGATAATTTGCAGCTAACTTGAAATCATACACGCATTTTCTCATTGCTGTTGGTTCTGGGGCAAATCATGTATGGACGCAGAACAATGTCCTTATATATTGTTTGAGCGCGCGCGATGTTTCATCTAGAAAAATAATTCTTCTAAGGTTTTCATTATTACGTTTTCAGTTATACTCACATAGGTCTTCCCCCGGTTATTCTCAGCATCATATCCAAGAGGAAAGCCGGAAAGAAATGCACGAATATAGCCGAAATCCTAAACAGAAGTAACGATGGCACGAACTTCAAATGTGGGTACCAGACGGCGCTTTTTAAAGGGTACTTGTGGAGCATCCCGTTGATTGTGTGCTCTATAAGATTCCAGGCGAAGGGTTTTTGGGTTGACGACGAACAATGGTAGACGGTTAGTCCGGAGCTGTAAGAAAAATGGCCAAAATGCATGTTGAGAATTTATGTCTAAAATTAAGCCAACAATCCTATGCACTCTTTATGCTTTCCAAGGTTGTGGACCAGTCTGCAGTATTAACTGCTTATAATGGCTATGTTGCATCTCTGTTAAGATATGGCATAATATTTTGGGGTCATTCCACTAACAGCGAACAAGTATTTATAGCTCAAAAAAGATGCATACGAGCTATTTGTAAACTCAAGCAAACAGATAGCTGTAAACCCTACTTCAGAAACTTAAAAATATTAACAATGCCTTGTCTATATATGTATGAGTTAATAATATTTATAAAAAGAAATAGAAGCATGTTTGACAATTATAAAAGTAAACGGCATACTTTCAAAATCTGTTGTCCGTCACATAAAACAGCTATGTATACTAACAGCGTTTTTTGTATGGGACCACGTGTCTATAACCATTTACCTAAGACTGTTTTAGAAATAGGAGATTCAAATATCTTTAAGTGTAAGGTTAAGAGACTTTTACAGGATACAGCCTACTACAGTGTGACTGAATACCTCTGTGATAAAATGTTGGATCACTAATCTAATATTAATTTATATATAAATGACTATAACTAATTTTTTATCACTTGACATACATAATCTATATATAATATCTGACATAAAATTTTATATAATTGGAAAAGTTAGTAATTAGTATTCGTAATTTTATTAGACATAATGTATAACAAAAAATTATGATTGATGTAGATAATTATAAATATATATTTTAACCTGAATAATGAATATGACTGAATGGCTTAAATTATACTTACAATTTTATATTTTGCATGTCTAAAGGCAGATTATGGCGTCACATAATAATAAAATGTAACAGCCTGTACTTGTACCCATTTTCGCAAATAAATGATTTGATTTGATTTGAAAAGTTTAAAACAAATTAAAACACCCATGTTTCCCAAGCAAGGTACTTACCTAATGTATATCTACACTAAAATTATAAAGGGGAAAGATTTGTATTTTCGTAAATATATAATAAATAAAATATCTTTCAGCGCATGCGCTGCGGAAACCAGTTATGGTAGAACAAAAAAATGATTTACAATATTTAAGAACATATCTACAACATTATTTAACTAACAATATCTACAACTTTATTTACGCTGTTATAATTAACCAACCAATAGTTACCAATCAAATTTAGCGCAGTGGTTAAGAGTTTGAGCTGCTCCGCCCACTGTGTCGAATAGTCGCGGGTTCGATTCCCGCACGGGACAAATCTTTGTGTGATCCACAATTATTTGTTCCGGTCTGGGTATTTGTTTGTGAATTTTCATGTTTGTAAACGCACCCACGACATAGGAATAAATCCTAGTGTGGGGATACGTTTTTTAAAAAAAAAGAAAAAGAAAGAAAGAAAAGAACTCGATATGGTTAAATTTTCACTGCCACAGCAAAGGCCCCGCGGCCAACAGCGTACATCATTTACACACACAAACTTATCATCATCTCAGCCTATACTTGTCCACTGCTGAACATAGGCCTCCCCAATCGCTCTCCAGCGTAACCGGTCCGATGCCACCTGCATCCAACGACTTCCTGCGATCCTCAAAAGATCGTCGGTCTATCTGGTAGATGGCCGTCCCAGGCTGCGCTTGCCAATACGTGGTCTCCACTCTAGAATCTTTCTGCCTTAACGCCCGTCCGATCTTCGCGCTGTGGCCCGCCCATTGCCACTTCAGCTATGACGGTGTATTCAGGTGATCTTGATTCTTCTACGAATCTCCTCATTCCTGATTCGATCACGCAGAAAGAACGCCGAGCATAGCTCTTTCCATAGCTCGCTGAGCAACTCTGAGCGTTTTTATGACACCTATTGTAAGAGACCACCTTGAGAGACATAGCCTATAATGTGGTAGGAAATAAATTATCTTCTTTCTTTCTTCTACAACGCTGCTTTATGTAATTTACAATTCTAATAATACTTACTCCATTTTCGCGGCTTCCCATCCCGCAACCAACAGTTCATTCACGACGACATCGACGGGGATATAATCTGCAATGTTGTCTTTAGCCAGGGGTAGTCTACGAACTACCCCCTTAGCCGCCCCCATAAGGAACCCCTGTGGCCCTACCTTCGAACAAGTCCAACCTGGAAGGGGCTCTTTCCATGAGGCCACAACTAGAACAAAGAAAATACAATTTTGTTGGTATTTAACTTCACCAGCAGTGATAGCCTAGTGGTTAGACCGTTGGACTGCAAAGTCAGAGGTCTCGGGGTCAAACCCAGGCACGCACCTACGTCATTTCGAAAGCATGTGCGTATTAAAAAAATAATTATCACTTGATTTAACGGTGAAGGAAAATATCGTGAGGAAACCTGCATGCCTAAGGTTTGTCAAAGGTGTGTGAAGTTCGCCAACCTGCACTGGGCCAGCGTGGTGGACTATGGCCTAAGCCCTCTCAGTTTGAGAGGAGGCCCGTGCCCGACGGTGGGACAGTTCTTAACACGGCTAATATTATTATTTTTATCTATCTACATCATCAGGCCAGAAAGTTTGTGAGATAGGCAGAGTACAGAGTTCCAACAGGTCCTTTTCTCACAAACCTCGCTGGTTCCCTCCACTCTCATAGTTCGTCTCATACACATTGATCGGTTACGGAGAGTTCACTCGGTATGTCATAACCAAAAAAATGCAATTTTAGAAGTATTTTATAACCGAAAAAAAGGTATTTAATAAGTATGTAATACCCAAAATCCAGATAAATTTTTTGAAGTACTTAACAATTGAATGACATGGAATTTCGTACAAAGCATAATTCAATTTTATAAGTATCTCTATCTAGCGTGGTAAGCAGACTAAAAATGATTCCAGTAGTAAAAAATCTAATAAAATACTTTTATTAGATTTTTTTTAATTTTTTCATACCTGATAAATTAGACTACCTCGTTGGTCTAGTGGCAAAACGCATCGCTTTGCAATCGCGAGATCCTTGGTTCAAATCCTAGGTCAAAAAAATGTAATTTTCTAAGAAAAACTTCCCAGTATGAGTCCGGAGTATGGATTTGTACATAACCTGACATCGTCGGCGAAGAGTCGGTGGACTTAGTACACCTCTGCCACCCCTGCTAGGGGAATATAGGCGTGATGGTGTTTATTTTTTTATTTATTTGTTTTTTTACATAATTATTTTGTCCATAATCATAAAAAGGTTCCTAAAACGGCAACACTGAATGGACGTAACCTGTCGGTTCTTTGACTCTCGCTAAAACCGCCAACGAAGGGAAAGCCGGGCAGTGATAGTGTGGGAAGGGAAGTAGAGTGTAAATGACGCGTTTATACGACTAAGCTTCCCTCGATTTTGCACCCGTTCGCTCCTGATAGCCTGAATGAACCCGTTCGCCCCTTACAAATTAAAATGGTCCCGTTTTCCCCTCCTGTAGTCTATGTCAATAGTTTTGTTTTCATACAGTTTTGGAAAAACTCTTAAAGCCATCGACACAAAATAAACCGTAGCCACAGTGAAATAAAATTCAGATTACAATATACATTTATTTCCAAAAATAATGCTTTTTATTGAACAGGGGTCAAACGGGTACTTTACAAATAGGTTCCCCCCGTGCTGTGGGGCGAACGGGTACCGTAAAAAGGGGCGAAAGACGCTTTTTGCCTCGTTGGTCTAGTGGCAAAGCGCATCGCTTTGTGAGTACGAGGTCCTGGGTTCAAATCCTAACTCGGACAAGTGTAGTTTTTCTAACGAAAACTTCCCAGTGCATTCCGGAGTCTAGAATTGTGCTGGTATATGGCAATAGGCTCGCCCCCTATTACATGGCACCTAATCGTCGGCGAAACGTGGGTGTACTCAGTACACCTCTGCCACCCCCGTTTGGGGAATATAGGCGTGACGGTGTTTTTTTTAAAGACGCTTTGAAATTACGGGTGCGAGACCCTTCCCTCACCTCACACGAGAGACGGCAGTGGGTAAACAGAGTACCTGCATACCAAACATAACCATTGGTAAAGTGACTAAAACTCTTCCAAATACTTCAACTATTCAAAATATTTCCGTAGTCATGTGTATAACTTACTCATGGTAGGTCTAACTATGGTGCAGGGGAACTTATCAGCGCATTTCTTCACTTCATGTTCCGCTAGATGCTTCGTAAATGTGTACGTGTTGGGGTGATCTTTTAGGAGTCTGAAAGGTAACAAGAAACATATACTCATAACAAAAATATAAAACAACTATCTTTTTACGCCGGAACCGCTGTCTAGCTTTTGACAGAATTTATATAATATAATATCAGCCTATACTGTCCACTGCTGGACAAAGGCGTTCTCTCACAAATCGAGGTGAGAGAGATTAGAGAGACAGGTTTGTGGCCACCTGCTGTTGGAACTTATCAAGCCGCCTTTAAGGCTTCCAACTCGGCTTAACGCCTACCACATTAAGCGGTAGCCGGGACCAACGGCTTAACGTGCCTTCCGAAGTACGGAAACGCTCGAATATGAAAATGCCACAATCGGTCACCCATCTCGGGCCAACCGAGTCGAACGCTGCTTAACCTTGGTAATCGGTAAGAACACCGCGGTCGCACAGCGCCACGAGCGCCTCAGACAGAATTTACCAATGAGATATTTCAAACTTCCCAAAGAAAAATTTACGTAGACAAAGACGCGTGTAATAGCTAATATTAAAATAACATAAACAGCGTTCCCAGGTATTCACAACCCATTGTTTTATATTTATTTATTCTTAATTGTAAAAAAATAAATAAATTAGTAAGTACTTTTACAGATATGATGTACAAAGGCGAACCTTACTCAATTTGTCTACCAGTTAACCTTGGAGTGCAAAGAGAATATTAAGCGTATAAGTGAAGGCAATTGTACAACAAACTATTCAGTAAATTCTAAGAGAAATAAAAACAAAACAAAGATGAAAATTAAAACACAAATCGAAGTCTCTGCATACATAAATACACCTATATACAGTATATACATATATTCACCTATATAAAATAATTATGACAAAACTTACATACAATGGGAAAGTAGAAAGGATGTAGGTACCGGGGAAGATCTAAACTATCTTACCATGAACAAATAGACCCAGTCTTATCTGAAAGACAACTCAAGAGTCTCCGAAACCGGCGAGTGTGTATGAGACGAACTATGAGAGTGGAGGAAGCCAGAGAGGTCTGTAAGGAAAGAACCTGTCGGAACTGTGTACTCTTTGCCTATCCCGCAAGCGAACTGGTGTAATGATATAGATAGATAGAAAATAATCAATAATATAATAAAGTTTATACCAATTGGAAAGGAAATGCTCTTTAACTCTTTCGCTAAAGCATCCAGAAAACAGCTGAGGCGTATGATATGTCGAATGGAGTTTCATAGTTTCACCGCACGTTTCATACATTAGTTTCCACGATAGTATACACCGTGTAATTTTAGTCGTTCTAGAGCGAAAGATCATGTCTTGTATCTTATGTCTACTGTTCACTGGTACTATAAAAGGAGAAAAAAGAGCACTTCAATAAGTAACAATATAATTAAATGCAATAAAAGCACCCAGCGTTAAATGACACTCTGGAGCAGCGCGGATCATTAGCTGGCCGGTAGGTACCTTCGGTGTTTCGGATAATTAACCTAGCTATAATATGCGGATAGATTAGTACGTAGACGTTACTTATTGAAGTGTTCTTTTTATTCTATCTATATCATCACGCCAGATCCCTTGCGGGGCAAGCAGACAGAACAGAGTTCCAACAGGTTATTTCCTTACATACCTCTCTGGCTTCCTCTACTCTCATAGTGGAGGAAGCCAGAGAGGTATGTAAGGAACACACATTTCTTTTTTCATTTTTTTATTATTATCAGTGAACTGTAGACGTGTGTGTGAGTGATGCACGCTGTTGGCCGCGAGGCCTTTGCAGCTTCACCGGACTTAAGGGCGAGAGTGCAACCACTACGCTCGAGCCAGAAGGTGAAGGTGACATACTCGAAGGCGCCCTCGGTTGGGACAGTCGCTGGACGGGGTGCACTACTAAGTGCACCGGTCAACCAACGGCTATGGGAGGGGATCTACGACTACGTCGTCGTCGCCCGTATTCTGAGCGGAAAGAATGGAGAACTGTAGACATTGGATACAGTGACTGGGCTTTCGCTCCAGGACGACTCAAAATACACCGTGTATACAAAATGGTAGTTTCTTTCTCGCGACACTGAGTGGAGTGGCATCGTGCCCGATAAAATTTCAATAATAATATAATAATATCAGCCTATACTGCCCACTGCTGGGCAAAGGCCTTCTCTCACAAATCGAGGTGAGAGAGATTAGGTCATACTCCACCACGCGGACCCAATGCGCATTGGTGGAGGCAGGTTTGTGGCCATCTGCTGTTGGAACTTATCAAGCCGCCTTTAAGGCTTCCAACTCGGCTTAACGACTACAACATTAAGTGGTAACCGAGACCAACGGCTTAACGTGCCTTCCGAAGCACGAAGACGCTCGAATATGAAAATGCCACAAACGGTCACCCATCTCAGGCCGGCCGACTCGAACGCTGCTTAACCTTGGTGATCGGTACGAACACCGCGGTCGCACAGCGCTACAAGCGCCTCAGGCTTGGCCGATTACATAGAACCAACATCGTCGGCAAAAAGTGGGTGTACAGAGTACCACTGCCACCCTCACTTGGGGAATAAATATCTATCTATCTATCTATATCATCACGCCAGCTCCCTCGCGGGGTAGGCAGAGAGTACAGAGTTCCAACAGGTTCTTTCCTTACATACCTCTCTGGCTTCCTCCACTCTCATAGTTCGTCTCATACACACTCGCCGGTTACGGAGACTCTTGACTTGCCCTTCAGCTAAGACACGTTCTATTTGGTCATGGTAAGAAAGTCTAGGTCTTCCCCGGCACCTACATCCTTCCACTTTCGCATTGTATATCTGTTTTGTCATTCTTTCTTCTGGGAATAAATATGTATGTCTTTTACACAAGACACGGGTACGGTGATGTTTTATCAAATTCCATTTCACGCATATTGTACTTAACAATATTGAAAATAATGAATCCATAAAATAAACAGGAATATAAAAATACAACAAAAATCTACTTTACTTTTCATTTAAATCATATACTGTTCATAAATTTGCGTAATTATTTAAATAACTTAAAACTTAATTAAACTCTTTTACTCAATTATCTAATTTGGAATCGTTATAATTTATGTCTTTTTAAAATGTACAAAAATCGATTGCCGATTTTTTACGAATATATTATTCTATGTATGAATAAAATATATAGTATTCTCATGTCAATTCATTAATAAATAAATGTGGATGCGCTATCTTGACATATTAAAACAGAGTTATAGTTTTTTTTTTTATAATAATACACGTAAGCGACGAATCAAGCGATTTGTCAGACGATTTGTCTCACCAATGGCTTGATTCGTAAATAAATAATGAGATTATTGTACATATTGAGTTTTTAGACTTTCGTGAATATTACACATCAAATAAAACTATTTTACGGATTTTATCGCGGTTTATTTTGATTTTTAGTTCCCGACGTTTCGAGTTAAAGAACACAAAGCTGACCTAAAATACCTAAAATCTCAAAGAAGTCTGCAGTCTGTGAACATGTCCTTGACTGCACACGCCGTAACATCAGATTTGATAGACCATAAATCCTCGTGAAAGAACACCGATTCCTACCAAGGATGTTGCGCGAGGCTATTGAAATTAAAAAAAACTCCTATCCTAATTTCAATAGAGAAGACGGTGGGGTTGGGGGTGGGTGGGGGACTTGGGATCCGGTAATTAATATAATCAAATCCAAAACCAAGCATAACACTGCAAGATCTCAAGACACCGTGAGCTCATTCTGCGTAGATCGGACCAACAACAACAAAAATAATTAAGAAGTTTGAGGGTACCCCGGAACAACTATTCCTTTTGGACGTCTAACACCTCAATCCCTCCAGTGACCATGGGTGCTGCAAAGCACTCGAAACGTCGGGAACTAAAAATCAAAATAAACCGCGATAAAATCAGTAAAATAGTTTTATTTCATGAGATTATTTTATTTTGTGCCCTTTTTGTTCCTTAATTATTTTTATTAATATCGATTCATACTTTGATATAAATTTTCTCGATACGATATTCAATCGATTCTATTTCACACTCACCACATTTCTAGAAACGTCAAATTCAAAACGTCAGCGTACCGTACGTATGACTGGTGGAAAGGACTATAATGGTGTTTTTAAAAGCCCGTTTGACTGTTTCACTCCTGAGCAAATGCCTCCTTTTTTAACTTCCACAGCTGTCGATTTATTGCTATTTCGGGCCACGAATGTTTCCGAATCGTCGCGCCGTGGTGTTTATTTTTTTTAAATAATAAATACTTACTTAGGCTCAATTTCGATCAGTGCGTCATCCGGCAAGGTTCCAACTAAAGATATGACCTTCTCCGCGTCTTCTGGAGCATCATACATCTTCTCGTGAACTTCATTTAAGTACGAATTCACGTACGCTGAAGATACGTGAATCATTACCTGAAAAATACTTCATCAATTAATAATATTAGCCCTGTTAAGAAAGTGTCCCACTGTTGGGCACGGGTCTCCTCTCAAACTGAGAGGGTTTAGGCCATAGTCCACCACGCTGGCCCAGTGGGGGTTGGCGAACTTCACACACCTTCGAGAAACTCTTTGACATGCAGGTTACCTCACGATGTTTTCCTTCACCGTTAAAGCAAGTGATAGTTAATTTTTAATACGCACATGCTTTCAAAAAGACAGAGGTGCGTGCCTGAGTTTGACCGAGTGTTTAGACCGTTAGACTTCTAACGAATTATTAAAAACATTATGAAATCATTATGATTTATTAAAATCATTATGAACTATTCCCCACGAAAATCATTTAATATGTATAAACCCTGCGGAGGCACTTCACAAATTGACAAGTATACATTTTTTTTGCCAATACGTGGTCTCCACTCTGGAATCTTTCTGCCGGTCCGATCGTAGCGCTATGTGACCCGCCCGTTGCCGCTCCAGCTTACTAATGCTGTGGGCTATATCGGTGATCTTGGTTCTTCTACAAATCACCTCATTATTTATTCGATCACGTAGATAAAGGCCAAGCATAGCTCTTTCCATGGCTCACTGAGTAACTTGGCAAACAATTATTTGAGAGTGATAATTTTTTATGGTCTGGGTATTAGTTTGTGTTTGTGAATTTTCATGTTTTTGTAAAAGCACCCACGACGCAGGAATAAATCCTAGTGTGGGGCTACGTTTATAAAAAAAATAGTTCTGAGCTCGTGACTTTTCTTTGTCAAATATCATTCCCGTTCATTTTTCCGTTCTCTGGTACTAAACAATTGTTTAATACCAGAGGGAAGCTAAGCTAAAAAAAAATTTAAACGTAAGTTAAAAAAAAAGCTCATCGCCTCGTGATGATGAGGTCCTGGGTTCCAATCCTAGGTTGGACAAATGTAGTTTTTCTAACGAAATATTCCCAGTATGAGTCCGGAGGCTGGAATTATGGCCGGAATATGGCAATAGCCTCGCCCCCTATTACATGTGACCTAACATCGTCGGCGAAAAGCGGGTGTACTCAGTACACCTCTGCCATCCCCGCTTGAGGAATACAGGCGTGACGGTGTTGACAGAAGACAGTCAATTAATATTTATTTATTTATTCATTTATAACCAACTTATATTAACAGTCAATTCTACACATATAAGTTATTGGTTCAATATGGTAGTCGTTAAACTGAATTGGAAGTGCTACTCGATAAGCTCCAACAGGAGGTGACCACAAGACTGATACCGAGGTCCTGAATTCAAATCCTAAGTTAAGCCCTTGCTAATGGCAATAACCTCACCCTTCTTTAATATTAGGACCTTCGCTATTGGTGTACAGAGTACACTTTTGTGTGTGCGAATGATCTACGCTGTTGGCCGCGGGGCCTTTACAGCTTCACCTGACAAGAGGGCGAGCGTGCAACCACTACGCTCGAGCCAGAAGGGCAAGGGGAAACTAGCTCAAGGGCGCCTCAAGGAGGAACGGTCTCGGCTTGGGCAGTCGCTATCGGGGAGGGGGTATACTAGGTGTCTCGCCGCGGTACTCTGCACCAGCCGGCGGGCAAGGGATTCTTCGAGCTCGCCGGCGAGGTCGGTGTCTGATCCTGTGTGCGGTATCTGTATCCGAAAGAAGGGATGAAAGGGCATCGGGAGGGTCGGTGAGAACGCCGCGGGCGGCGGTAGCGGCTGATAGGAGGGGAGTTAGGTTCGTAGTCGGCAGCGGCTACGATTAGCGGATTCCTATGACTGGACGCGTTCGCCTCACACCTCTGCCATAGCTACTAGGGAAATATAGAAATGATGAATTATTTTTCAAAATATCAACTCACCTTCAAATTCTTCGCTTCCTTACATAATTCCATAACTCGTCTAGTACCCAATAAGTTGATATTGACCGTAGGCCTCAAATTTTCCTGGAAATCCAGGGTGGCTGCTGAATGGATGACCACATTGATATTCTCGACCAGCATCTGCCAGTCCTGAGGGCTGAGGCCCAGTTTATCTTCCCCGACATCGCCTGCTACCGGTATCAATTTCTTGAAAATATCTGTTGTATTATTTTCTAGGAGTTTTTCGAAGACCTGGAAAATTGAATAGAATACTCTTTATTGTACACCAATACATATACATTAAAAATAAACTAAAAGACATACAAAGAATTATTTATTTTTATTTATTCACAAATTACAACTATCTTTACAGGTTGTTTCCTAAAATCAAACTCAAATAATTTATTTTGTATAAGACCTGCAGGGGGCTTACAAATAGCCAACTCACATTTTTTTTTTCTAAATCTAATTTAACTACTAATCTACCACCGGATCGGAACGCGACCTCCACTGATAAAATCCGGCGAAGAAACTCAGCGGGCTTGTCTTTTTTATTTACTTCTCTTTCTCTTTTTTTTAATCATATTGTGTAGATACAATGTTTAGGTTACAATGAAATAGTTTATGACCTAGCTCCAGTGTGATGCCTTACGATCGAGATATGAATCTAATGTTATCTGTAAAGAGCGTCTAAAGGATTCCTGATGGACCAGTCCCCACAAGCAGCACCCGTTCACGAGTATGACTGCTGGAACAGCCATCACTCCCTAGTACGATAGTGTAGTCAACTGATCTTAATACTATTTCATTACATTAATTCGTCCATTATATTATAATAGCAATATATATATTATATTATAATTATAGGAGCAAGCGTGTCCTAGAGTGGAAACCGCGACTTGGTAAGCGTAAGGTAGGACGGCCCCCAGCTAGATGGACCGACGACCTCAAAAAGGTCGCTGGGACAGACTGGAAACATTATCTTATTTAGTATTAAATAAATTGTACCAATAAAATAAATACCAATTGGCGTTATGATCGTTAATAGCGATCTCTTACACTAAAATTGAAAGAACCAAAAATAGAGGGCAGTAGGTGGTTACATTTATTATAGTCTATTCCTATAAAACTTTAAAGCTTTTTTCACTCAACATAATACCGCCGATTTCTTGCTAACAGCATTTTCATTTTGATGTCTTCGGAAATACTGTCACCTTCATATTACACTTGTTATAGATTGCAATGGTGATGGTTTATGTAAAAAGCTTCGAAGTTGGATTGGTTAAACTATTCGTTTAAATTTTTTACGTCATATAGGTGCATATCCAAATAATAATTATTTTTCTATCTATCTATCTATCTATAACCTCACGCCAGATCCCTTGCGGGGTAGGCAGAGAGTACAGAGTTCCAACAGGTTCTTTCCTTACATACCTCTCTGGCTTCCTCGACTCTCATAGTTCGTCTCATA
This sequence comes from Phalera bucephala, assembly GCA_905147815.2. NCBI lineage: Eukaryota > Metazoa > Arthropoda > Insecta > Lepidoptera > Notodontidae > Phalera > Phalera bucephala. The sequence continues at coordinate 7,024,352 of LR990635.1, read as the reverse complement.
CACGCTCGCCGGTTACGGAGACTCTTGACTTTTCCATCAGATAAGACTCGGTTTATTTGGTCGTGGTAAGATAGTCTAGGTCTTCCCCGGTACCTGCATCCTTCCACTTTCACATTGTATATCTGTTTTGTCATTCTTTCCTCTGGCATTCTTTCTATATGCCCGAACCAACGGAGCATGCCCTTTCTCATCTTTACACCGATACTATCTTTCATACCTACTCGCTGTCTTACTATGCTGTTGCTAATGCGGTCGGTCAGCTTCACTCCGCACATCATTATTTTTCTATTTTTCTTTTATTTAAACTTTCTAATTATAAAATATATTTTGGTACATGCTGTGATTACCTATTATCAGAGTTGCAATTGGAATAAGGTTTTATATATATATATATATATATATATAATGAATAATTGTAATTTAATATTGTAAACTCCGTTGGTAGTCCTTAAATAAATAAATAATAATAATATAATATTAGCCCTGTTAAAGAACTGTCCCACGTTGGGCACGGGCCTCCTCTCAAACTAAAAACACCACGCCGGCCCAGTGCGGGTTGGCGAACTTCACATACCTTCGAGAAACTCTTAGGCATGCAGGTTTCCTTCACCGTTAAAGCAAGTGATAGTTAATTTTTAATACACATGCTTTCACAAAGACAGGGGTGCGGTGCGGCCTCGGCGAAACCCGAGACCTTTGACTTTGAAGTCCAACGGTGGTTTAACCACTAGGCTATCACTGCATATCCGTAAATAGTCAAAGCTAGTTCAGTGGTTCGTCCCACAGAGCTCGTCCCATTGGTACTAGTTATTGAATTTGAAAATATATGTTTATTTCTTTCCATATCATACCCTCCCGATGCCCTGCACCCCTTCTTTCGGATACAGATACCGCACACAGGATCAGACACAGACTTCGCCGGCGAGCTCGAAGAATTCCTTGACCGCCGGCCGGTGTAGTACACCACGGCGAGACACCTAGTATACGCCCTCCCCCATAGCGACTGCCCAAGCCGAGGTCGTTCCTCTTTGAGGCGCCCTTTAGCTAGTTGCCCCCTTGCCTTTCTGGCTCGAGCGTAGTGGTTGCACGGTCGCCCGCTTATCCGGTGAAGGTGTAAAGGCCCCGCGGCCAACAGCGTAGATCATTCACACACACACACGCACACACTTTCTATATCACGTCCCGCAAATAATCTATCTATCTATGTCATCAAGAGATATGGAATATTTACTATTCCAACAGGTCCTTTCCTTACAGAGCTCTCTAGCTTCCACCACTCTCATAGTTTGTCTCATACACGCTCGCCGATTACTTTATTACATATATACTTACTAATATTATAAATGTGACAATTTGTATGTTTGTAACTCAATCACGCAAAAACGGCTGAACGGATTTGGATGAAATACACAGATAGTTTATTATCTGGATTAACACATAGGACACTTTTTATCTCGAAAAAAATGTAAGGTTCTTGTCTAAAGTCAATGCGGGCAAAGTCGCGGGCAGAAAGTAGTATTTAATAAAAATCTAAATGTATGGCTGTTTTCAAGCAAAACTATTGGTACCAGTTGTCACTTTGTGTGGTAGTTAAGAAGCCAAATTGGGTTTGATTAAGTTCTAACAGCAGGTGGCCACAAACCTGTCTCCACCGCACCGCACTGGGTCCGCGTGGCGAAGTATGAGCTATTCTCACCTCAATTTGTGAGAGGTCTTTGCCCAACAGTGGGACAGAATATACTGATTCTATCTATATCATCACGCCAGATCCCTTACAGGGTAGGCAGAGAGTACAGAGTTCCAACAGGTTCTTTCCTTACATACCTCTTTGGCTTCCTCTACTCTCATAGTTCGTCGCATACACGCGCACCGGTTACGGAGACTCCTGACTTGTCCTTCAGATAAGACCAGGTCTATTTGGTCATGTTAAGATAGTCAAAGTCACGGATATAGCTCTCAGAATTGCCAAACTTAAGTGGCAGTGGGCGGGGCACATCGCTCGTAGAACTGACGGCCGTTGGGGCAGAAAGGTTCTCGAGTGGCGCCCTCGTACCGGAAGACGTGGAGTGGGTAGGCCCCCCACAAGTTGGAGCGATGACCTGGTGAAGGTCGCGGGTAGAAGCTGGATGCGTACAGCACAAAGTCGGTTGTTGTGGCGATCTTTGGGGGAGGCCTTTGTCCTGCAGTGGACGTCTTTCGGCTGATGATAATGAAGATAGTCTAGGTCTTCCCCGGTACCTACATCCTTCCCCTTTCGCCTTGTATATCAGTTTTGTCATTCTTTCTTTGGACATCATTTCTATATGCCCGAACCAACGGAGCATACCCTTTCTCATCTTTACACCGATACTATCTTTCATACTGATTTATTATTACTAGTGGTCGCCCATTGGTCGAAATTCGACCATAATTAATTTAAATTATAAGTTTGAACATTATTAAGGTTATATCGTCAAAGACTATACTTATATAATCACAGATTTCGTCAAGGCTACACTGTTAATTTGCCTATTTTTTTCAAACAAATTATATGAAATTTAAATTTAAAAAAAAAAACAAAAAAATAATGAAGACCTCTTTTTTAAATTATTTTTAATAAAACAAAAAGAAATTGCTGTCCATTGATTTTGACATACATATTTCGATAATTTAATTAATGATACAAAGCTTCTCTGTATATGATGTATTTTGTAAAAACTCTTTCATCGTTTGACATTCAGTAAGACTATAGACAAACAATATTAATCTATTCTCAATTTGAAGTGTATTGTGTCAAATACATGGTAGTGTGCAATGTGTTCTTTATTGATTTAATGTATGTTTAAAGCATAATTTTTGAATAAAAAAAAATGTTAGCATTCTGCACTCCTCTATATAAACTATAAGTGTGGAAAATTTCATACTCCTCCGTCCGTACAATGTTTTTGCTTCACGTATTAATATAATGATGATGATGATGATGATTATCCTTACTAGTTTCTGCCCGCGATTTCGCCCGCGTTGACGTTAGGCACGAACCCTACATATTTCGTGGATAAAAAATCCTATGTGTTAATCCAGGTAATAAACTGAGCTCCAAATTTCATTCAAATTCGTTCCGCCGTTTTTGCGTAATTAAGTAAAAAACATCCAAACATACAAACTTTCATATTAATAATGTTAGTAGGAAGTAGGATTAATATTATAAATGTGAAAGTAACTCTGTCTGAGGCGCTCGTAGCGCTGTGCGACCGCGGTGTTCGTACCGATTACCAAGGTTACGGTTAAGCAGCGTTCGACTCGGTCGGCCCGAGATGGGTGACCGGCATTTTTAAATTCGACCGTCTCCGTGCTTCGGAAGGCACGTTAAGCCGTTGGTCCCGGCTACCACTTAATGTGGTAGTCGTTAAGCCGAGTTGGAAGCCTTAAAGGCGGCTTGATAAGTTCCAACAGCAGGTGCCCACAAACATGCCTCCACCAATCCGCACTGGGTCCGCGTGGTGGAGTATGACCTAATCTCTCTTACCTCGATTAGTGAGAGAAGGCCTGTATCCAGCAGTGGACAGTAATAATAATAATAATATTAGCCCTGTTAAGAAACTGTCCCACTGTTGGGCACGGGCCTCCTCTCAAACTGAGAGGGCTTAAGCCATAGTCCACCACGCTGGCCCAGTGCGGGTTGGTGAACTTCACACACCTTCGAAAAACTCTTAGGCATGCAGGTTTCCTCACGATGTTTTCCTTCACCGTTAAAGCAAGTGATAATTAATTTTTAATACGCACATGCTTTCGAAAAGACAGAGGTGCGTGCCTGGGTTTGAACCCGAGACCTCTGACTTTGCAGTCCAACGGTCTAACCACTAGGCTATCACTGCTTTTTTGGACAGTATAGGCTGATATTATTATTATAACTCTGTCCATTACTTTTTCATGCCTAAATCGTTCAACAGAATCTGACACAATTTGGCAAGGAGATAGAGTATTTGCTTCGTGGTATGCACCTACTCTTCCTTTCTCTATCTCTCAATTTGTAAAAGAAGGCCTTTGCCCAGCTGAAACAGTATAGACTGATTCTTGTTAATTTATTTTTTACTAGTTTCTGCCTGCGACATCATCCGCGTTGACTTTAGACAGGAAACTAACATTTTCCTGGATCAAAGTATCCTATTTGTTAATTAAAGTAAGAAATTTTCTGTGTGCCAGATTTTTAATGATGTTATTTGTAATTCTGCCTCGTTGGTCTAGTAGCAAAGCGCATCGCTTTGTGTCCACGAGGTCCTGGGTTCAAATCCTAGGTCGGACAAATGGAGTTTTTCTAACGAAAACTTCCCAGTACGAGTCCGGAGTCGGGAATTGTGCCCGGTATATGGCAATAGGCTCGCCCCCTATTACATGGGACCTAACATCGTCGGCGAAACGTGGGTGTACTCAGTACATCTCTGCCACCCCCGCTTGGGGAATATAGGCGTGACGGTGTGTGTTATTTGTAAAGAGTTTCTAAAGGATTCCAGATAACAGGAACAGCCAATACTCCCCTCGACCATATTTGAAGGAAGGCAATGACCCGCGCCAGACAGCCACCGCAAGTTAAAACATTATAGTGAGCTATGACCAAACCAGAACCCCAGATACATGTCTTGTCTTGCGGGCCTAGCTAAAATGCAAGAGATTATATCTATTCTATCTATATCATCACGTTAGATCCCTTGCGGGGTAGGTAGAGAATACAGACTTCCAACAGGTTCTTTCCTTACATACCTCTCTGGCTTCCTCCACTCTCATAGTTCGTCTCATACTCGCTCGCCGGTTACGGAGACACTTAACTTTTCCTTCAGATAAGACTCGGTCTATTTGGCTATCTATTCTCGTTCCGCAATCAATTGAACTACCTCCGCGTTGACTTTAGAAAGGAACCTATCATTTTACAGGATAAAAAGTATCCTATATGTTAATCTAAGTAATAAACTAACTGTGTGCCAGATTTCATATAAAACAGTTTAGCCGTTTTTGCGTAATTGAATAATAAACATCCAAACATCCTAACATAGACACTTTCACATTTATAAAATCAGTAGGATTCTAAAAAAAATGCTCATAATATGCAAATTATTCCTGTATTGTGGGTGCGTTTACAAACATGAAATTCATACATACAAACACACGTAGACACAAATATTTGGGGGTCACACAGAGATTTGTTCCAAGCGGGAATCGAGCCCGCAACTTCTCGATCCAGTGGACGAAGTGACTTAAGCTCTTAACCACACCACCAAGGTGTCTGTGAAATTATTAAAGTCTAATTTATTTGTAATTTTGTTTCAGACAAGAAAACATCGAGAGGAAACCTGCATGCTTAAGAGTTTCTAGAAGGTGCGTGAACTTCGCCAAACCGCACTGGGCCAGCGTGGTGGACTATGGCCTAAACCTTCTCAGTATGAGAGGTGGCCCGTGCCCAACGGTGGGACAGGTTCTTAACAGGGCTAATAATATACACAAAAATATACACAATAAAAATCTTTTATAAAAAAAGGTAAACCGACTTCAAAAAGCAAAAAAATAAATATTTGATGTCGGTGCTGGTTGGTGCAGTCGGTTACTTGGCACCGACTTCAAATATTTATTTTTTTGCTTTTTGAAGTCGGTTTACCTTTTTTTATAAAATATTTTTATTTTACAATTTTAAGTGACCAGTGAATTATTCTATAGTAGGGTACCTATAGGATTGACGTAATACCCATAATATCTCAATTTACACATGCCTATTGTTTGTCGTTAAGGAGTTCCCTGGTGTATCTTCTAAGTCCAAGGTCCAATGTCAATAAAATTAATATGGGACCACCTCGGAGATATACTGAACCCAATGCAAAAAAAATTATCAAAATCGGTCCACAATTGACGGAAATATCGCTGAACATACATAAAAAAAAAAAAAAAAAAAAGCATACATACAACCAAACATAGAACCTCCTCCTTTTTGAAGTCGGTTAAAAAATCCGAAACGAAATTTGCTACACGATTCTAAAAAGTTTATTAACAGTAATTTCACACCATTTCAATATCATTGTAAAATTGCATACTTTCACATAACTGTTACGACTAAAGTTGAATAACCCGAATGAATAAAGAAACTAGTAAAGAAACTAGTTGTACCCCGCAACTTCGCTCACGTTCTCTTCAGTCGTGTATTTCACGTATGTTCTTCCCGTGGAAAATCCTTTGATCGAGTGCACCAGAATCTCAAATGATCGAACTAAATGGAGGGATATCGTAAGGCGAGCTACATCAGCCCCAGCAACTAAACCTCATCGTGACCACGACCATTGTCAAGAGTGAAGCGAATAAGAAGTTCTTTCCCTGGATAAAATTCATTTCCTTGCCGAATTTAATGAAAATGGTCAGCGGGTTGCTCATGAATAAACAGACAAACAGACAGAGTTACTTTCCAAATCTTGATTTTAGTATGGACTATGACTGCTTCGTTGGTCTAGTGGCAAAGAGCATGGCTTTGTGATCACAAGGTCCCGAGTTCAAATCATAGGCTGGAAAAATTTCCAGTATGAGTCCAGAGTCTGGAATTGTGCCCGCTATATGGCAATAGGCGCACCCTCTATTATGTGGGACCTTACATCATCGGCGAAAAGTGGGTGTACTCTGTACACCTCCGCCACCCCCGCTTGGGGTATATAGGCATAACGGTGTTTATTTTTTATTTTGTTTATAGTATGGACTATCAAATCTAACATTGTTCAAAAAAACTTTGCCAAAGTAAAACGTTTGGCAGTTGCGATTACGGCTTGGTGCAGTGATTAAAAGTACTAGCTACTTTGCCCATTGAGAAGCCGCGGGTTTGATACCCATATGGGAAAAATATATATCATCACGCCAGATCCCTTGCAAGGTAGGCAGAGAGTACAGAGTTCCAACAGGTTCTTTTCTTACATGCCTCTCTGGCTTCCTCCACTCTCATAGTTCGTCTCATACATGCTCGCTGGTTATGGAGACACTCGACATTGTTAAGATTAGACTCTGTCTATTAGGTCGTGGTAAGATAGTCTAGGTCTTCCCCGGCACCTACATCCTTCCACTTTGCATTGTATATCTGTTTTGTCATTCTTTCTTCTGACATTCTTTCATGCCCTAACCAGCGAAGCATACCCTTTCTCATCTTTACATTGAAACAATCTCGTCTATCTATCTATATCATCACGCCAGCTCCCTCGCGGGGTAGGTAGAAAGTACAGAGTTGTAACAGGTTCTTTCCTTACAAACCTCTCTAACTTCCTCCACTCTCATAGTTCTTCTCATACACGCTCGCCGGTTACGGAGACTCTTGACTTGCCTTTCAGATAAGGCACGGTCTATTTGGTCATGGTAAGATACTATTAATAATAGAATATAACTGTTAATTATAAAATATGAATTGTTGTCGCCATTACAGCAAAAAACAAAGGCACTGTTTATCTTATCCTTATTGCATTTGGCCAGTTACAAAATAAAATAATTAATATGTAATAGATATTATAATGGCCAGAGAGGGAGGTATGTAAGGAAAGAACCTGTTGGAACTCTGTACTCTCTGCCTTCCCTGCGAGGGAGCTGGCGTGATGATATAGATAGATAGATAGATAGATAATGCAAATTCAATTAAAGTTTGCCAAAACCAATTTTTGGTTTGAAATATTTAGCCAACAATTTATAGTAGGTAAAATGTTGCTGGAGAAGGATGTAGATACTGGGGAAGACTAAACTATCTTAGAGATTGTGTTTTATCTGAAAGGCAAGTCAAGAGTCTCCATAACCAGTGAGTGTGTATGAGACAAACTATGAGAGTGAAGGAAGCCAGAGTGGTCTGTTAGGAAAAAACCTGTTGAAAGTTTGTACTCTCTGCCCCGCATGGGATATCTATATCATCAAGCCAGAGCTCGATGATATAGATAGATAGAATATTGCTCAACAAAAAAAACCCTGGTTATTCTAGACTTTTTTATGGAAATAATCATTATTAGATACACAGATAATTTTATAAATACTTTTATAAGAACTTCTTTTTTATTAACCTAATATGCTTCTCTGCTGGGAAAGGCCTCTTTCCGCCAACAATCTCTATTCCGTTAATAATGGCCATTGAGCTCGATACACATCAAGATCATCACACCACCGCTTTCTGGGCCTGCGTCGGCGACAATAAGTACTTTTGAATATTAAAAAAAAACTATTGTTCATGAATGGTGGTACGTAAGTACTTTATTAAATAATAAAAAAAAAATTAATTAATATATTTTATAAAAACTTACCGGATTTTTCGGGAACTCTTCCAGTCTCTGAGATATTTCTTTTCCTTTCTTCGGTCTCATTAATAAATATATTTTTCCAGTGTCTGGAATGCTTCTAAGAATTTTCTCAATCAGGCATAATCCTACGAAACCTGTTCCACCGGTTATAAAAAAGTTTTTACCGGTGTAAAACGCTCGAACTTGCGATTCTTCCGACATTGTTGTGTGTTTTTCACAATGTCCGTCTCAAAATTATTTTAAATCTGCAACGAAAAAGATAATTTCAGTCAGAGTTTGCGTTTTAACTTAGTTTAATAAGTGATTCACGCGAAGTTCAACAAACTTCTGATTAAAATTTTGGTACGTCAACAATGAATGACAGTAAGTAGAGATGCGCGATAGGTATACAGTTCATTATACATCGATGTATTGATGACAATCGATGTTTCTGAAACGATTTATCAAACCTATACGATTTATTGTTCATGCCTCAAATATAGATGGGTAAATTTATTGATATTTTACATATGATGCTGTTTTAGATTATATTTAATATAATATATATAGTTAAGTGTTTAAGACACTTGACTACCGAGTACGTAAAATATTTTTTTCAAAAAAATACGGGTTAAGTGTAGAAGAGTGATTATGTTTTATATGTTGACATTTTTAAAATTATAATAACAGATTTGACCAAAAATGAATTTATAATAACCACAGCTGGTTTGTGATATAAGCGTATGACAAAACAGTTAATGATTAATACTGCTTTTAATTTACGAATATTTCATTCAAATCCTAACTAGTCATATAATACTTTGCAGTAACTGACAAGAATCAATTAATGTTTTGTCACAATAGAATCGCCGAAACAACAATGGCACAATAAGATATATTACATAAAAAAATTGTATGCCTCGTTGGTCTGGTGGCAAAGCGCATCGCTTTGTGATCACGAGGTCCTGGGTTCAAATCCTAGGTCGAATAAATAGTTTAGTTTTTCTAACGAAAAATGTCCAGTATGAGTCCGGAGTCTGGAATTGTGCCCGGTATATGGCAATAGGCTCGCCCGCTATTACATGGGACCTAACATCGTCGGCGAAACGTGGGTGTACTCAGTACACCTCCGCCACCCCCTCTGGGGAATATAGGCGTGACGGAGTTATTTTTTTCATTAAAAAAATATCGATATTTTTTCAGTGTCCATCCCCAAAAGACAGTGACAGTGCGTTGGCAAGATGTTGGCAAGTGACCGTTAGAGTTGCTATTATAGTAGAATTTTTATTACCCTAAATTATACATTTAAAAAAAAAACATCTTGATTGTTGCATACACGTATTATTTCTTTATTTTTATTGTGTGCTTTCGAAAGCTGTCGTGATTACAATTTTGTTGCTGAATATTTCATCACACATTAAGCTTAAGGTCAAAACGAATACAACTAATCAATTAATATTGCTATTAAATTTACGAAAGACCACGCAATTGTTTGTATAAACTGTGTTTTTGTTGAAAAAAATGCGTTGGCGTTTTTACATTATAAGTGCGGTTTTTTACGATATCTATAGAATTAACTGTGCTGATGGTCAGAGTTTAAATCCTAGGTAGGGAAAATATTCAGAAGCGTCTAGAATACTGTATCCAGTATAGTGGCAGTCTTAGGCAAAACACCCACTGTCCCCTAAAAATCGTCACGACGACTGGCTTTGTGCTTCCGCGTCCAGCTCGAAAGGTTTTATAAGTGGCGACCTCGTATCGGAAGACGTGGAATTGGCAGGCTCCCCACAAGCTGAACCGATGACCTGGTAAAGGTCGGAGGGAATATAGGTTAATAGGCTCGCCACCTATTAATTGGGTTACATCGTATATCGATGAGTACCATACGAACAGGTCGTGGTAACGATCTTTCGGGGAGCCCTACGTCCTGCAATAGACGTTTAAAACTGATGATAATCATCGACCATTTATCGACCGGAAGGGTGACAGTGATGCTATTACGTTACATAAGAATAATAAGGGATGGATATATTGAGCGCGCGCTCGGAAATAAACGACGTATTTGCAAAAACAAATTTTATTATTTTCTAAAACGACTACACCTTGAAATAAAAAACTGCTTTAAAAGAACTTCGCTACATTAATTTGCTATGTTTTTAAATAAATTCCATTGACTAGATCAATGGAATTTACTTAAAAACATAGCAATACTTCAAAACATACGCAAAGGGCCTCAACGTGTGGGACTCATGTCCCCATGCAAGCCTTTCAAATGTCCGGATAAACCCCGTGAATCTCAGCGAGATATAAATAATAATAATAGTTTCTCGCCGGATCTTCTCAGTGGAGGCCGCGGTTCGATCCGGTGGTAGATGTAAAAAATGTAATAATTTTGACGTTGGTGAGTGCTATTGTGTTGGCCTATGCAAATAAATGATTTTTGACTTTGACTTTGAATTTCCAACGACTTATTTTAGATTACCTACCTACTAAACTGAAAAAGTACGTCGTTAAATTACTTCGTAGTAATCGATAGATTTCGATTCCTATTTTTTGACGTTCATCTACTCGTATAACGACCTTTATTCGTTGGTGTTTTTAGTTTGACTGCCGTCTCTAATGTTTTTTGATTAGGTACTTAGCGCATTATATCAATTGTTTTGGTTAAAATTAAGAAAACCATTAAGTTTTATTGACTTTATGAACTGTGATCCCTCATATGCACTGAGCAAAGACGAAAAATACATAGGATACTGTTTAACCAACTCAAGAAACATAATATTACATAGACAAGAAAACAAACACTTTTGTTCACCCCGCGCATACTCAGTGGTCATCAATGATCGTATGTCTGTCTGTGTGATTTTCTGATTCAACTATTGTGATAAATTTTTCAAGCACTTGCGGGCATCCGATTGAGCTGAAATTTGGCATACGTATTTCAAGTTGGTGACAATGCAATAATATGGTACCATGGAGCTAGTCTGCTGGATGGAGTCTGAAGGTGGCCGTAGGAAAATGTGAATTATACAACGTAACACCCTCGTGTGTATGTATATTATGTACTGCAGTAGGTGCAGGACCAGGAGGATTTTGTCGCCGCGTTTTGACTTATGTTATGTGTAATACAAGAAAAATTGGATTGAAAATCATGAATCAATAGCCGACAATTTCTTTTCCGAGGGCGATAAGTCTTGTCGCCGTGGTAGCCCTACAGGCACTAATTTTACCCATTTATTTTGGAAATATCATTTACACCTGGTAACTCTGCAATTATTTACGCGCTCAAGGTGAACTGGTGTTTAAATTACATTTTCATATTATGACGTTAATGCGCAGCTTATGGCTTAAAACTTGTTACCAGAGCAATCAGGTGATTAGCGATTGTATAATCTTCAATGATTACAATTACATTTTTATGATTGTCTTTACATAATTGAAGATAATAAAATTTAATCGTAATTACTAATCTGATTACATTTTGCCCATCTCTGCTGTTACAGTGCGACAAGGATATTTTGGCCCGTGGATGTCATCGACATTGACAGGTGCATAATGAGGGTTACCATTTAAAAAATGTTTTATTTTTTTATTTATTTATTGATTTATCCAAACCTAGCACTATCTTTACAGGTTTCCCCAATACAATAGTGTTGCATTTCTAAATTATAAAAAATAACAATTAAAACTAATAAACAAAACGTACAAATACTATATAAAAAAAAAAAAAAATCTTCCTAACCTATCTATAACATAAAGTATATAATGTTAACTTTGTAAATTCACCCAGAGTACAATAAAATAAATCTATATCATTGGCAATGAGGTTAAGAGTGCGAAGCGCTCGCGTCAGCGGCGCCTGTGCCAGTAGGTTGGTGCGCGCGCATGGCTCCGCTAGCAACTTCGGTCGGCGCCGCCGCCACACATACCTGTCCGGCACGAATAGACCTATCTTCGCCAGTATATCCGGGTTATGCACCTTCCCCCTCATGATTTTAAAAACATACAGCGTAAGTGCAAGTTCTCTCCTGACTCTTAGTTCGTTATATCCTACCATGCCGAGTATAAACAAGTTGGGGTACATTAATGGGTAAAACGGATAAACTCCATACATCCTCATGTACAGGTACCTAATGAACTTATTTTGTACTCTCTCCAACATAAGGCTGTATTTTGCTTCATGCGGAGACCAGATGACAGCATGACCTTCCAATTGGCTTCTAACCAATGCATTGTACAAGGCAATTATAGCTTTAATATTTGTACACCCCCGAACCATACGTAAAGTAAAGCCTAGATTCCTATATGCTTTTTTGCATATACTAGTGATATGATCACGAAACGTTAGTCCGCTGATAAAATGCACCCCCAAATCTCTTACCCCTGTTACCCTCTCAATAACCACTCCGTCGATTTTGTACTCATATTTAACGGGATATCTAGCTCTAGAGAAAGTGATAGTGATGCATTTAGTGGTATTGAACTGTAAATGGTTCTGCTTGCTCCAGGTCAAGATGTTGTCTATGTCTCTCTGGAGCCTTTCGCAGTCTTGAATGTTCCGCACCGGCAGGAACAGCTTAAGATCGTCGGCAAAAAATAAAACACTTTGCATCTGTGACAATGTTTGGGAGGTCATTTATCATCAGTGTAAATTGCAAAGGCCCCAGATTGCTGCCTTGACTTACGCCAGACTACGTAAAATATGGGTTCGATGTATATCCTGCGTACTCCACATATTGCTGTCTATCTTTTAAGTAACTAGCAAAAAAGTTAAGTAAATGTGGGGAGAAGCCAAACCCTGCTAACTTCTTGAGCAATATGTCATTATCGACTAAGTCGAATGCCTTTTTGTAATCGAAGTAAGCAGCATCTACTTGTTCCCCACTATCCACTACCGGTACGTTACCGGTATGTTTTCTAGAGGTGGAAGGATTCCAAGGAGATATTTACTTCAAGCTTGACCTGTAACTATGAATCTATGCAACGGAATCTTCTAACGTAATTTCCATCAACTTCAAAGCATTCGGTTTACTTGAAAATTGGTATACAATGATACATACAGGTATCAAGGACTAAAAAGCAAGTGACTAAAAAGTAATAAAATAAATTACCTTTGGTTTTAAAAAAAAACTAATAAAACTCGTTTTAATAGCAAACCGAACTAAAAAGGAGAAAATTATACCGAAATAATTTTATTGTAAAAATGCGTGGGGTTTTTTTTAGAATACAAGGTGTAACAACTTTAACGCAAGACCTGAAAGTAGTTTGTTCTAAATCAGTAACTAAATCGATTTCAACTATTTTTAAAATTAGTTATTTTTTTGTTAATTTAAAAAATGCTGATACTCGTTATGTTTGCTGTATTACTCAAAGCATTACGGCTATTTTAAATGTATTTCTATTATTACGCATACAAAAGTTAATTAATTATTAAATTTTATGGTTAATTTGGGTACCAAAGAAAGTTAGTTTAATTAAATTTTAGTGTTCATTTAAGTTCATTTGGTTTGTAAAGTATCCACCGCTTTATTATCCAGGGTGGGGTACTTCATTAATTTCATTATCATCGTTGTCATCAAATTCATCGGTGAGTTGAATTAATTTAAACACGATTATATATTTCACTGGACACTGGCAAAATACACTTATAATTAGTGTGAAGCCATAACTTGAAGAAGAAGAAGAAGAGCTTTTTAAAAAGAAACTTTTATAGCAAAAACACAACGGAGACCGACAAGTACTATGGTCGTCCTAAGATAAGGAGTTTTTGCGGGAAATCGAACAATGATGTCGTCAATTTGTTTTAATTTCTAAAACTTGTGTTATTTTGAATTATAATGTGTAATGTTGGTGTAATATTAACCATTATGTATTCTTATATGTGCACGAGTGAAGGTAATTGTAACATAGTGATAAAACGTGCTTTTTCGATTTCCCTCAAACGGCCGTCGCAATTGGTATGTAAAGTATCCATCGCTTTACTATCAAGGGTGGGGCACTTCATCAATTTCATAATCATCCTTGTCATCAAGTTCATCGGGGAGTTGAATTATTTTGAAATGAATATTCGTAATACTTGACATTGGCAAAATACACGTCGTCGTGATGCCATAAACATAAAAAAAGTACTATTGTATTTGTCAAGGCAAATCTAGCAGTTGGGTAGTTCTGTTAGCCACCCTCTGGCTCCATCATCAGAACCTGGACCACCCGGGTCTACAAAACTCGTCATGACAAATCCAACTAGCGCAAACACGCTTGGGAAGTTTAATTGGCTAGCTTTCGGCTCCATCATCAGACCCTGGACATCATCCGGGTCTACAGAACTCGTCAAGACAAAGCCAACGCACCCAAACATGGCAGGGTTATGTTGAGTAGTTCGGTAGTCCCGTTGGCCACCCTCCGGCTCTATCAGATCCTGGAAATCATCCCGTTCTACAAAACTCGACAATACAAATCTAACGAGCCCAAACACGGCGTGGTTATGTTGAGCAGCTGGGTGGATCCCTTAGCCACTTTTCCTCTTCATCGTCAGACCCTGAAAATCATCTAGTCGCATATTACTTGTCCACAAACCAGTCTAACAAACCTAAACACGAGGTGGTTATGCTGTGTAGTTGACATGTTCCCATAGCCATTATCAGACCACCTCCATGGTACCATATTATTGCTTTGTCACCAAACTTAAATAAGTATGCCAAATTTCAGCTCAATCGGATAACCGCAAGTGCTCGAAAAATGGATCACAAGATTTGAACCGGAAAGTCAAACAGACAGACAGAAAAACAGACGGACATATGAACAGTGCAAGTTAAATAAAAGCTTGTAAAAACTAGATATATTTTTGTGGCTTTTACTAAAGAAAAAAATTAAATTTCTTGATTTTAATAGCTGTTACGAAAGTCTGCAGATTACGAGTCAGCGTTATCTATGTATTATACAGGTTTTTCGGGTCAAGATTTATTGTATAACTATTGACAGCCTATTAACTTAAATTGATTCGAGTATCTGCTTTTTGTGATAACAGACTGAAATTTCGCATAGTTTCTCAAATTAGTTTACACATAGAAAAAACGGGGCAAATTATTTCATTTTATATGTATAATATCGATATAGATAAATTACCATTAAAGGTACGGCCAAACTAACGTGTCCAGCCGCGTCCGCGATGGCGGGCAGGGTGGTGATCAGCTCCTGCGGTAATATTTGTATGGAAATGTTTACACCAACCCGTCCTGCGTCCTGCACGCGCTATCTGGGCGGCGTGTGTGAGTGTGTGAATGATCTACGCTTTAGGCCGCGGGGCCTTTACAGCTTCACCGGACAAGAAGGCCAGAAGCCAGTAACCAAAAGGGCAAGGGAGCAACAGCTCAAGGGCGCCTCAAGGAGGAACGGCCTCGGCTTGGGCAGTCGCTATGGGGGAGGGCATATACTAGGTATCTCGCCGTGGTGGTCAACGCCGGTCGGCGGGCAAGGGATTCTTCGAGTGTGCGGTATCTGCATCCGAACGGTGCGAACATACCGCGGACGGCGGTAACGGCTGATAAGAGGGGATTTAGATTCATAGCCGGCGGCAGCTTCGATTAACGAATTCCTATGATTGGACGTGTTCGCGAAATATCGGATTGTTGCCTTTTTAATAAAGGCGCGAATAGGTTCGAGACCGAGATCGGAATGGAGACATCTGGGCGGCGTATGCACGCGCAATCATAGGGAGATTCTGATCGCCGTCACCGTGATCGCCGCCGGGGACGCCCCCGCGGACGCGGCAGGACGTGTTGGTTTGACCGTACCATAAGGCCCACTGGCGCAAACCAGGTTTAGCGTAACTAACGCAGAGTTATTGACTAACTCAAGGTTATAGCGTTAAATTGCCTTCAATTTATCGTAATAACATCGCGTTATTCCATCGATACGCTAACCCTGGTGCGTGCGTGCGAGCGTGCGTGCGTGCGTGCGTGCGTGTGTGTGTGTGTGTGAATGATCTACGCTGTTGGCCGCGGGGCCTTTACAATTTCACCGGACAAGAGGGCGAGCGTGCAACCCCTACGATCGAGCCAGAAGAGCAAGGGGGCAACTAGCTCAAGGGCGCCTCAAGGAGGCCTCGGCGTGGGCAGTCGCTATGGGGGAGGGCGTATACTAGGTGTCTTACCGTGGTGCACTGCACCGGCCGACGGGCAAGGGATTCTTCGAGCTCGTCGGCGAGGTCTTAATGTGGTAGTCGTTAAGCCAAGTTGGAAACCATATAAGCTTGATAAGTTTATCCAGGTGGTCACAAACCTGCCTCCACCGCACTGGGTCCGCGTGATGGAGTATGACCTAACCTCTCTCACCTCGATATGTGGGAAAAGGCCTTTGCCCAGCAGTCGGACCTTATAGGCTGGTATTATATTATTTATAGATGAATTAGATTGTTGGCAGACTGCCCAACTTGTAACAAATCCCGGTTCGGAACTCTGCGTTTTTCGAAATCTACTAGGCATGCCTTTTAAGTTCTGTCGTTTCCATATTTCCCGGCAATTTTGAATTTGGAACTGTTCTATATTCGAATGTGTTTAAATTTTGAATCTCAAAACAGTTGAAAGTATTAGGATTAATGCTATTGTTTAGTCACAGCGTCGATTGGAATCTGTCAGGTTACGTCCGAAAATGAATCTTTCTAAGGAAAATGTTCGTGCAATAATTTTCTACAACTTTAGAAGAGGCCTGACACGGCTTCAGTGTTTTAAAGAGCTAACATCTGTGTTCAGTGATGAAGCCCCATGTCTGCGGACTGTCGAACGCTGGTATTTAGAATTCCAGCGTGGACATACTAGTGTTAGTGACAAATCTAGCGAAGGACGCCCAAAATCCGCCTTCACTGAAGATAACATCATTACTGTGAGACAACTAATTCTCGAAGATCGTCATGTGACGTATCCAGAGATAGAGTCTCTATTAGGCATCTCAAGGACAACCATTCATAAGATCTTGCATTAAGCGCTTGGTGTGAGAAAGCTAGTTTGCCGTTGGATACCGCATCTGCTTTCCGACGATCACAAGGCGGCCCGCGTCAGATGGTGTAAGAAAACTCTGCAAAGATTCAACCGAGGAGAGACAAATCACGTCTACGACATCATCAGTGGTGACGAATCTTGGATCTATGCCTACGATCCTGATTCCAAACAACAATCTACAATCTGGGTCTTTCAAGACGAGCCAAAGCCGACTAAAGTTGTTCGTTCTCGAAGCACTTCAAAGAAGATGGTGGCCACGTTCGTTGGAAAAACCGGCCATGTTGCGACTATTGCACTTGAAGATCGTAGAACGGTTAACGCAGAGTGGTATACCACAGTTTGTTTAGCACAAGTCATCGCCGAACTTCGAAATAACAAAGCGACGCATCATCCTGCACCACGACAACGCAAGCTCACACAGCGCTCGTCAAACGATTGAGCATTTGAAGCAGGAAAAAGTAGAAATTCTTGACCATCCTCCATGCAGTCCTGACCTAAGCCCTAACGATTTCTTTACATTTCCTAAAATTAAGAAAAGTCTTCGTGGTCAAAGATTCCAGTCCGGTGAAGAAGCAGTCGACGCTTTCAAGTCAGCTATTTTGATCACCCCCACTTTAGAGTGAAATAAATGTTATAATAACTGGTTTGAGCGAATGGAAAAGTGTATTAAGCTACGTGGTGAATACTTTGAAAAACAATAAAAAGTACTATAAGGTTCTAGTTGTGTTTTTTCTTCGAACGACAAAACTTAAAAGGCATGCCTCGTATATGCGATTGTCAATTCCTAACGATGGTGAAGAAAAAAATCGTGAGGAAATTGCGACGACTGTGAATAAGTAAGTCTCACTGTGGCATTATTATGTGTGTTTTATTTATGTAATTTATTAATAATAAATTACAATTATTTCAAGGTGAAATTTCAGCGCTACTGTTTGCGAAAACAACTTATTATTCATTAAAGATCATCGGTCAAATTGTCCATATCTATAATGTATACGTAATCCGTTTCATTTATAATACAATAAAATAATAAAAGATCAATATCAACGCGTCAGATCCCTCGCGGGGTAGGCAGAGAGTACAGAGTTCCAACAGGTTCTCCCCATACACACCACTCTGGCTTCCTCCACTCTCATATTTCTCATACACGTTCGCCGGTTACGGGGACTCTTGACTTGCCCTTCAGATAAGACACGGTCTATTATTAATCTATCTATATCATCACGCCAGATGCCTTGCGGGATAGGCAGTATAGAGTACAGATTTCCAACACGTTCTCTCCATACAGACCTCTCTGGCTTCCTCCACTCTCATAGTTCTCATGCACGTTCGCCGGTTACGGGGACTCTTGACTTGCCCTTCAGATAAGACACGGTCTATTTGGTCCTGGTAATAACAATGGAGATAAAAATGGCATATAATATATCAAATCTATATATTAATACGTAAAGCAAAAACTTTGTACACATTTTTACGAAAATTGCGCGGCGGGGGAGTATGAAATTTCCCGCACTTATAGTTTACATAGAGAAGGAGCGCAGAATGCTAATATTTTTTAAAATTATGCATAAGGCATACATTAAATCAATGAAAAAACATTACACACACTACCATGTATTTGACACAATACACGTCAAATTGATGTTTGTCTTTAATATTATTTGTCTATAGTCTAACTGAATGCAAACATAACCAGCAAACGATGAAAGAGTTGGTCGAATATCGACCTATGGGCGACCACTAGTATTTATAAACGGCCCAATGGCTTCGAACCACTTTCAACTGGTAAGGTATCTAGGAAGCTGGCATCAATGCCTTGTTGTATTACCAAGTCAGCTAAAGCAGCTCATTGAGCGTATAAAGGCCACAATAGTACAAAAGAACATATGAACTATCTGATGTCATAGTATGCAGGAACTTTACGTCGGAAGATTTAGCGCAGTGGTTAAGAGCTTAAGCCGTTCCGCCCACTGTGTCTAATAGTCGCGGGTTCGATTCCCACACGGGACAAATCTTTGTGTGATCCACAATTATTTGTTCCTGTTTGGGTATTTGTGTATATGAATTTTCATGTTTGTAAACGCACCCACGACACAGGAATAAATTCTAGTGTGGGGCTACGTTATTATAAACAAAACTGTTGTTCAGAAACAGAAACTATGAAGCATATTCTCGGCGTCGGCAGTTAAACTAACTGATTGTACTCGTATTATGTGTCTCCAGACCACGTTTATAAAATCTGATTTAAAAGAATTAAGTCTTGGGTTTCGAATTTTTTTTTTTTTATAGAACACTCACGCCTATATTCCCTAAGCGGGGGTGGCAGCGGTGTACTGAGTACACCCACTTTTCGCCGACGATGTTAGGTCCCATGTAACAGGGGGCGAGCCTATTGCCATATATCGGGCACAATCCCAGACTCCGTCTCATACTGGGAATTTTTCGTTAGAAAAACTACATTCGTCCGGCCTAGGAGTTGAACCCAGGACCTCGTGATCACAAAGCGATGCGCTTTGCCACTAGACCAACCAGGCAGTTTTATAAAACAATGAAATAAATACCAGTACGCCCTCAGATCATGTGTGTGTCTGTGTGTGTACCCTTCTGGCTCGAGCGTGGTGGTTGCACGCTCGCCCTCTTGTCCGGTAAAGCTGTAGGCTCCGCGGCCAACAGCGTAGATTACTAACACACACACACCTTTTTCTGATAAGGGCCACAAAGATGTGTTAGTTATGGGGCCGAGATAGATTTACAGCAGCATACTACGATAGACTTAGAAAAAAATCCTTGTGTGGTTGTATGAAACCACGGTAAAAGTGAAACATATTGGCCTTGGCTGCTCTGGCGAGCGCCTTTCACTTTATCCCTACTCCGCGGCCGACCGTCACGCGACATGCAACACACAGACCAAAAAGTTTGAGACGATCTAATAAAAGTTTCACTTGAATAATATTACATTAAAAAAGAAGCATGAAACATACAACTAATTGAACGCATTCCGTTGCTGAATAGACGACGTATTGATTTGACACCGGATAAATTTATTTACCCATAGTCACACTAGTATGATTTAGGTAATTTTACACTTGTGTGACCATGGTAATTTTATTAATACCCATAGTCTCACTGGTCTGGCTATAATTAAAAAAACATACACACAAAGGTGGCAAAGCACATCGCTTTGTGATCAAGACTTTTTCTGGGTTCAAATCCTAGGTCGGACGAATGTAGTTTTTCTAACGAAAAATTCCCAGTATGAGTCCGGAGTCCGGAATTGTGACCGGTATATCGAATCAGGAATGAGTAGATTCGTAGAAGAACCAAGGTCACCGACATAGCCCTTAAGATTAGCTAGCTGAAGTGGCAATGGGCGGGCCACATACCGTGTAGATCAGACGGGCGTTGGGGCAGAAAGATTCTAGAGTGGAGACCACGTATTGGCAACCGACGATCTTGTGAAAATTGCAGGAAGTCGTTGGATGCACGTGGCATCAGACCGGTTACGCTGGAAAGCGATTGGGGAGGCCTATGTTCAGCAGTGGACAAGTATAGGCTGAGATGATGATTGTATATTTTTATTTATTAAATAAAACTGTATGAAAATCCGTTTGGTAGTTATTGAGCTTATCGCGTTCAGCAGACAGACGCGGCAGGGGACTTTCTTTCATAATATGTAGTGATGGTGATTTACAGAAGGTTTGTAAGGACGTGTTGGAACTTTAAACTCTCTGCAAAGATCTGGCGTGATGATATAGATAGATAGATTTACAGCAGCATATTCATTATACTTACAAATGCATTTCGTTGCTGAATAGACGACGTAGCCGCTACGTTATCACATCGGTTTGACACCGGATAAATTTATTTCTTAGTCACACTAGTATGATTATGGTACGATATCACATCGGTTTGACACCGGATAAATTTATTTACCCATAGTCACACTAGTATGATTATGGGTAATTTTATTTACCCATAGTCACACTTGACTATGGGTAATTTGATTAATACCCATAGCCTCACCGTTATGGCTATAATTAAAAAACACACACGCACACACACACACAAAGGTGGCAAAACACATCGCTTTGTGATTACGAGGTCCTGGGTTCAACTCCTAGGTCGGACGAATGTAGTTTTTCTAACGAAAAATTCCCAGTATGAGTCCGGAGTCTGAAATTGTGCCCGGTATATGGCAATAGGCTCGCCCCTATTACATGGGACCTAACACCGTCGGCAAAACGTGGGTGTACTCAGTACACCTCTGCCACCCCCGCTTGGGGAATATAGGCGTGACGGTGTATTTTTTTTTATTCCTAATAATATTTAATTTAGCGCACAGATACTTTATTAGATAGGATACTTTTAATTCGGAAAACAACGCGGACAAAGACGCGGGCCGAAACTAGTATTATATAAGTAGGATACAATACAAATTGCAAGCATTTTGTATCAATTCTCTTCCCGTAACTTTTTTTTTAAATACGTAGCCCTACACTAGGATTTATTCCTGTGTCGTGGGTGCATTTACAAACATGAATATTCACATACACAAATGCCCAGACCGAAACAAATTATTGTGGATCACACAAAGATTTTTCCTGAGCGGGCATCGAACCCGCGACTATTAAACACAGTGGACGGAGCGGGTTAAGCTCTTAACCACTTAGCTAAATTGTCCGTCGAATCGACAGTGCCACGTTCCGACCATGTGACTTTTCCTCGTAAAATGTCATTTCTGGGACCATATTCGCTATTTCCTAACGTGGTGCGTTACGATAACTTCATGAAATGCTCGTGTAAAGTACTGTACGCCACTGAAGTACTATTAAAAGCTTGTACAGATGACGCGCTTTACGCGCAGGTCGAGTCTCGCGTGCGAACTCATATTGCGCCGAGATAGCGCGATTTTACACGCGAGTTTTCTAGGACGGATTTAGTCAGTTAACAAGAGTTTGGTTAAAATAGCCGCCGGAACGCGACGGAAGCGCGACGCAAGCGCTCGGCTACGTTCGGTCGTGAGGTTTGCCGCTGCACTGAGCAGAGCGGCGTTGTGTGGCGTCTCCCGTACATATCAGTACATTACAACTCCCCAAGCCGCGCCACCGTCGCGCCGAGCGGGGCTGCGCTGTGTGGCGTCAACCGTACATTTCAGTACATTACAACTTCCCTAGCCGCGCCACCGTCGCGCCGAGCGGGGCTGCGCTGTGTGGCGTCACTCGTACATTTCAGTACATTACAACTCCCCAAGCCGGCCACCGCCGTGCTTCCGCCGCGCTGCGTCGGCTATGTGGCGAAACCTTTATTCTTTTTTTAAAAATGTCTCCCAATTATTCACGTTTTGTTTAGATTAGAATAATCAGAATATTGCATGTCCAAAATCACCACCCCCCTTTTCCACCTCATCGAAAAAGAGTTCGGTGCCGAAGATATCAGGCTCCATTTGCAATATTTTCAAATACGTCCATCTGCAGCAACTGTCGTGCGTGTACTGGACGGAGCAATGACGTTCCTAGTATCCCGACTCGCGCGCAGAACGCCCGTAACTCGCGCGACTCGAAGTTCCGGCGACTTGCACGCGATTCACGCGCGACTTTATGTGGACGGAATGTATAAACCTCTTTATCTATCTATCTATCTATCTATCTATCTATAACCTCACGCCAGATCCCTTGCGGGGTAGGCAGAGAGTACAGAGTTCCAACAGGTTCTTTCCTTACATACCTCTCTGGCTTCCTCGACTCTCATAGTTCGTCTCATACACGCTCGCCGGTTACGGAGACTCTTGACTTTTCCATCAGATAAGACTCGGTTTATTTGGTCGTGGTAAGATAGTCTAGGTCTTCCCCGGTTCGGCGTGAGGGGCCGTATCCTCCTTCTGCGAGACTGTGATGTCCCAGAAGGAGGAGGCCGAGCGGGATCGGGAGAGGGCCGATCCTGCTCGACGAAGGCGACGGCGCCGGGGCGGAGGCACAGCCCGCCCAGGCCCCCCAGCCCAATAGCCCGGGGCTTAAGAATACGGGCTAACTCGCGTCCCCCGCCGTAATATCTGGCGGGGGACCCCCCCCTGCATCAACATCAGCAGGGGGGCCTTCGGGGTTGCGGACGCAAGGGGCGGGGGCCCTGAGCGTCCTTCACGAGCAACCCCGAGGAGGACGGTGGCGTGGTGTGGCCCACGTCACCGTGAGCACCGCGTCGGTGCGGGAGGGAGCATGTCATCAAGTCTCCCTCCGATGGCGGGCTCTTCGGAGCGAGACACAAGAGGGGCACCGGTGCGTTCCATACGGAGATCCCGGAGCCCTTCCAAAGTGCTGATGTCGGCCACCCTGGGGTTTTTAGTCGGTAGGAATCCGACACGCCCCGCGAGCTTCCCCCGAGGCTCGCGGAAGTCCTATGCAGGATTTTCCCCAGGAAAAAAAAAGAAAAAAGTCTTCCCCGGTACCTACATCCTTCCACCTTCGCATTATATATCTGTTTTGTCGTTCTTTTTCTATTGACATTCTTTCTATATGCCCGAACCAACGAAGCATACGCTTTCTCATCTACACCGATACTATCTTTCATACTAACTTTATCTTAACGTTTAACCTCTATATATTTATTCTATATTTTAAAAAACAACGTAGCCCCACAGTAGTATTTGTTCCTGTGTCGTGGGTACGTTTACAAACATGAAAAATCCCATACACAAATCCCGGACCGGAACAAACAATTGTGGATCACACAAATATGTTTCCTGAGCGCGAATCGAACCCGTGATTATTAGACACAGTGGGCGGAGCGGCTAAAGTTTTTAACCACTGGGCTAAATCGTCCGTTTAACCTCTAGTATCTCACAATCGCGTGATAAACTACGGGCGACTCGACTCGCACCTAAAACGCCTCATCCAGACAAGCTCCGGATTATTTCACGAAGTTATCATAACGCCTCGTTGGTCTGGTGGCAAAGCGCATCGCTTTGTGATCACGAGGTCCTTGGTTCAAATCTCGGACAAATGTGGGTTTCTAACGAAAAATTCCCAGTGTGAGTCCGGAGTCTGGAATTGTGCCCGGTATATGGCAATAGGCTCGATCCCTATAACATGTGACCTAACATCGTCGGTCAAACGAGGGTGTACTCAGTACAGCTCTGCCACCCCCGCTGGGGAATATAGGCGTGACGGGGTGTTTTTTGTTTTTTATCATAACGCGTGGCGTTACGTTTGTAACTCTTCATACCGAATAAGGAGCCAGGGTAGAAAGTTACACTTGTCTCCAGTCACGTAGAAAACGAAACTCTTTCGTAATCCTCGGCTCAGTGGCTCAGAAACTAAGTATTACTGCGGTAATCATGTTTTGATTACACAGCAGTGATACCAAAGTCATTTTAACGATCATTTTGCAAAGTACGTAGCCCGATTCGCACCTCTGCGATTTGCGAAATTTATGCGATAAAAACGTGTTTTTGTACTCTAAGCGCTTCAAAAAGTTTATGGATTAGAGACTTAAGATTTCAAATTATGATTTTTGACTGTATATTTAAGAATCTGGTAAAAAAATACATATAGAATACACGTCTAAACAAAATTTTCTCAATAGAAAAAAAAATTAAAGTCATCTCCATTACTTTACATTTTCTGATTCCAACGCTGTACATTTAAGAACCAATAAAAGAATTGACATGAAAAACATAGCAAATAATTGTAGCAAAGTTCTTGTAAAGCGGTTTTTTATGTCATCGTGTGCTCTTTTTAGAAAACGATAAAAATGGTTTTTGCGCATACGTCGTGTATTTCCAAGCGCACTCTCAATATATCCGTCCCTTATTATCCGTCACCGTCACGCCTATATTCCCCAGAGGGGGTGGCTAGCGGAGCGTCGTAGCTATGGTAGCGGGGCCGTCAGCTTGACAGAAAAAGATCTGAGCGGGACGGCATCAATGCACCTGGTATTCGACGAATCGCTAAAAATTATTCCATCTTAAGATTTTAAATTTAATTAATTGTGATTTGTGTTAGCTAGCAACTACTTGCCTAGTATTGCCTGCATTCTGTTTAATTTGAAGAAGATATAATTATTCTCTTTTTTGATTTCTCGCCCACATACCCTCGCCCCCAATATGAGTTCTGATGAAGGTACTGGTGTGCCTTTATACATATATTTATATACATATCTTCACCTATATAAATATAAAATAATTATGTGAAAACAGATATACAATGCGAAAGTGGAGGGATTTAGGTACCTGCGAAGACCTAGATTATCTTACCATGACCAAATAGTCTGAAGGGCAAGTCAAGGGTCTCCGTAACCGGCGAGCATGTACGAGACGAACTATGAGAGTGGAGGAAGCCAGAGTGGGCCTTAAGGAAAGAACCTGTTAGACCTCTGTACTCTATGCCTACCTCGCAAGGGATGTCGCGTGATCATATAGATAGATTATTACTTGCTAACGGGACAAACCAGTTTAAACCCTGGCTATATGCGGGTCACTTTCTTCCCTTTAATATGGTCGAGGGGAGTAATGCCTGTTCCGGTAGTCATACTCATCAAAGGGTGCTGCTTGTGGGACTGCTCCATCCGGAATCCTTTAGACACCTTTACCCTACCCTTGAGAAATAACATCATTAGTCTCACATCTCACACAATATGACTCAAAAAAAAATAAAGAAAAAAATTTAAAAAAAAAGATATGCCCGCCTAGTTTCTCGCCGGATCTTCTCAGCGGGGGCCTCATCACGATTCGGTTGTAGATTAGTAAAATAAAAAAAATTAAACTAAACTTAAAAAAATGAATGATTTCTATATCTATATCATCACGCCAGATCCCTTACGGGGTAGGCAGAGAGTACAGAGTTCCAACAGGCTCTTTCCTTACATACCTCTCTGGCTTCAATGAATGAATGATTTGAGAATAAAAACTTAAAACTGTCACGCCTATATTCCTCAAGCGGGGGTGGCAGAGGTGTACTGTATACACCCACTTTTCGTCGACGACGTTAGGTCCCATGTAATAGGCGGCAAGCCTCTTGCCATGTACCGGGCACAATTCCAGAACTACAGCTTTCTGACCCAGGATTTGAACACAGAGCCTCGTGTTCGCAAAGCACATCATTCGCCACTTACCCAACGAGGCAGTCGAATGATTTGAGTATAGAGTGTTATCTTTTTGTTTACAAAGTCCGGTACAAGGTACGAATTGCGATTCACACCTCTACAATTTGCGAAATTTATGCGCCATTACCGTTTGCTAACATCACAGACCAGTTTCAACTAACACCGTGTCCTTCACACTCCGCAGATACGATATATACCTTCCTATTCTTACTTTTGTAAGACATCCTATTTAGGAAACTTTCTCTCTCTAGCACTTTCCAACTTCGGGCTTAAGACAAAGACGATAGGATGTCCGGTTTTTAATAATAATAATAACATTAGAATGTTTGTGCTACACGTTGTCCGATTTAGGAATTGGGATGAGTTAGGATAGGAAGGTCTGGCTACTGTATGGTGCCAAGCTGAGTTGGACAAACCTTTTTAAAAAACAAGCTTTTATAGCAAAAACACAACGAAGTTAGTTGAGGAGTTCCTATGGCGTACTTCCGGCTCTTTCATCAGACCCTGGACACCATCAGGGCTTAAAGTGCTCGTTAAGACGAATCCAACGAATTAAAATCCGGCGGGGTTATATTGAGTAGTTGGGTTGTTCCATTGGCCACCTTTTGCTTTCATTATCAGACCCTGAGCACTATCTGGTTGTATAGTACTTGTCAATACCAATCTAACAAGCCTAAACACGAGGGGGTTACTTTGTATAGTTTACAAGTTCCTATAGCCACCTTCCGACTCAACGACTTTCGACGACGACAGACTAGCTCCATGTTACCATGTTATTGCATTGTCAACGAACTTGCCAATGTATGTCAAATTTCAGCATAATCGGATACCCGTAAGTGCTTGAAAAATGGATTACAAGAATTGAACCGGAAAAACAGACAGACATAAGAAAGTAGCAAATAAAATAAAAGCGTGTTAAATTAGATTCCAATTAAAATATTTTGGAATTTATCGCAGTTTATTTTTAGTTTTTAAGTTCCCGACGTTTCGAGTGCAGTACAGCACCCATGGTCATGGGAGAGACTGAGGCGTTTATCATCTGAATCTGAGTACCTTAGGGGGATTAATTTAATTACAATTAAAGTCTCAAGTGATAGATCCTACGATTAAAAAAATGATTGCATTAGACCAACACTGGTCATTGTAAACTCTCGACAAAATTAATCCATAAATGTTTGTGCGTCTGTTACTTTGTAGCGAATTTACATTAACCCGCCGAGACGTGGTCACTTACAAGAGTCAGCCTTTACAAAATAATAGGGGCACAGAGAGCTATGGACCGAGCCATGATAGGTATTTCCCTTGTCAACCGAATACCAAACATAGAGATCTGAAAGCGGACTAAAATTGAAGATGATGGTGAACCGATCACATGATATGATACGGATATGATTTCTACATGTCTGAACCACCGAAGCATACCTTTCACATCTTAATAACGATACTTTCTTTTATACATTTGCTCTCACTACGCTATTGCAAACGCGGTCGGCCAGCGGTCGGTGCAAAATTTGTAACATACTTATCTATCTACAAGCTGTAACATAATAAACGCAAGACCTGAAAGTAGTTTGTTCTAAATCGATAACTGAATTGGTTCCAACTATTTTTAATGTCTCCTACATATTTTTTTTAATTTGCAAAAAATTCTTTTACTCCTTTAGTGCGCTATATAAAACTAAATTTATTCTTGCTTCATAGCAATAAGGTGATTACAAATGCATTCCTAACCCGCATTTTTCAAAATGCACACATACACGTACAAGTTTCATTGTCAATTGGGGTATAAAAGTGCTTAAAAAAGGGGTAAAAACCTTTAAACTTGGAATATTGGTTTTCGTTTTGAATTTATGAAGCAATTCCCTAATTGGGGTGTCTGAGGTCTTGCGTTTATTATGTTACACCTTGTATATCATCACACCAGATCCCCTGCGGGGTAGGCAGACAGTTCAGTCTTCCAACAGGTTCTTTTCTTACAGACCTCTCAGGCTTCCACCACTCTCATAGTTCGACTCATAACGCTTGCCGGTTACGGCGACTCTTGACTAGCCCTTCAGATAAGATACGGTCTATTTGGTCATGGTAAGATAGTCCAGGTCTTCCCCGGTAATCATCCTTCCACTTTCGCATTGTATATCTGTTTTGTCATCACTTTACGTAGGTAAGAATAAAATGTTTTTTTGTGTATAATAATATTGGTCTATTTATCTATCTCAAGATAGACCCCTGTCTTCTCTGATGGATAACTCAAGAGTTTCCGTACCAGGCGAGCGTGTATGAGACGAACTATGAGAGTGGCAAAAGCCAGAGAGGTCTGTAAGGAAAGCACCAACCCCGCCAGGGATCCGACCAGTCCGTTAAGTCCAGACCAGACCATTAAGTAATCACTAGCCTATTCTTTCTTGACTATTCGTAAGTATTTATTGGTAGTTGTTACTTGAGGGACACAGTCGTTAATACACCGATCATCACAATTTAAGATTCATCTCGGCTATCATTCAATGCATTGTCTCCGAACCTTCGCTGTATTGTTGATTGTATTTCCCATAAAATATCGCGTGTCTCTAGTAATTATCGGAGATTGCATACGAACAAATGTGTGCATGGTCTTTTACATTCTACTATAAAAACCGGATCTCTCCGAATTTCTCTCGGTTTGTGAAGGCCATTGCCCTGCAATGGGTCAATATGGGCTGTTATTATTGTATAAAATCCGGACAAGGTATGAATAGGACTCTTGCTCTGCTAACTGAGTTCTGTACAAATACTTTTACTTTACGGCGGACTATATTCTCTATTCAAGTGTGATAAGGACGTGTGTGTTATTAAAGGTTAGGTACTTCCCAGAACTAAATCTATCTATATCATCACTCCAGATCCTTTGCGGGGTAGGCAGAAAGTACAGAGTTCCAACAAATTCTTTCCTTACATACCTCTCTGGCTTCCTCCACTCTTATAATTCGTCTCATACACGCGCCGGTTACGAAGACTCTTGACTTGTTCTTCAGATAAGACTCGGTATATTTGGTCGTGGTAGGGTAGTCTAGGTCTTCCCCGGTACCTACATCCTACCACTTTCGCATCGTATATCTGTTTTGTCATTATTTATATGCTGGAACCAACGGAGCATACCCTTTCTCATCTTTACACCGATACTATCTTTCATAACCACTCGCTTTCTTACTACGCTGTTACGATTACGTTCGGTAAGCTTCACTCCGCACATCTTTTTCCATCGTATTATTATTATGTATATATTTATTAAGTATAATTTCTTATAAGATATATCTAAAAATACAAAATACAAATATTCTTGTATTAAAAAAAAATGTGCTCCACCGACAGCAAGGTCTATGACCCAAGCTACCGGCGGTCAGGGCTCCAAAGAGAGGAAACTCCTCATAATGCGCGCCGTGTCCAATATTACTGCCTTCTGTATTAGGCCCTTCACCCAACTGCCTAGCGAGAGCTTCTCGAAGTGTTTATCGAAGCTCTTCGCTATAAGGCCGTTGACTGAAACGACTATCGGAATAATGTTAGTTGAATCAACATTCCACATGGCGGTAACCTCATGGGCCAAGTTCAAATATTTAGATAATTTTCCTTTTTCGGCCTTCACAAGGTTCTCGTCATGCGAAATGGTGACATCAACTAGCATTGCACGACGCATCGATCGATCTATTATCAAAATATCAGGTTTATTGGCTACAATAGTCCTGTCCGTGATAATTGATCGATCCCAGTAGAGCGTGATATGACCACTTTCGAGAACTGGAAAAGGCTGGTACTGGTAGTATGGTACTTCAGAATCCACAAGGCCATAACTTATTATTATTATTGGATGTAATCTATTTATGTACCGACCTATTTAGATTTAAAATAAGTATTCATACTTGTCTAATGGCCGGTTTCAATATTCAGCTCTAGGACAGATCTGCTTACTAGCAGTAGAATTTTGATAGATTATATGTCATAAATTCTATCCGTAGTAGGCAAATCTATCCTTGAATTATTTATTGAAACCGGCCGTAAGTCTGCACGGATAGGTGCTGTTCAAGCACCTCTTAAATATGGGTAATTTGTTAAGCTATTATTAGTTAATATTCATTCTCTTCCTTCTATTAATTTAGCGCAAATGAGGTCAAATATATGAGAAGGCAGTCAGAAAAAAAAAGATTTTTTCTGACTTCATTGTCTGTAAATGAGGAAACCATAAGGCCATTTATATGAATAGTATAATTTGGTTGAACTTAGAACCACCTAAAAGACCAGCCTACGTTGTTCTCCCATACCACAGAACATAGTTTAGATAAAATAGAATATTATTTGTAATAAGTAACAGTTGAGTTTCTTGCCCTTCTCCACAGGAATGACATTGCGAAGTGACCTTCCAGTTCTATCGAGTCATAAATACTATAATGGCTAGATACTTTATGAATAAAAATATCATGATTCCGGTTTCGGTGAACATCCAGCGATTTCTATTTACTTATTCAAACATAATACATTGACCTCACGTACATTTATAATATTTTACAAATAATTTTTTTTTTTTTTTTTAAACGTAGCCCCACACTAGGATTTATTCCTGTGTCGTGGGTGCGTTTACAAACATGAAAATTCACAAACAAATACCCAGACCAGAACAAATAATTGTGGATCACACAAAGATTAGTCCCGTGCGGGAATCGAACCCGCGACTATTCGACACAGTGGGCGGAGCAGCTCAAGCTCTTAACCACTGCGCTAAATCGTCCGTCCGTCGTCGTCATAAGATGGGTACTGACAGTTTTAAGTGCCAAACGAAATTAATATTTAATTCAATGGTATAAGGCATACAACCATAAGTATAGAAATAAGTTATGCCTCTTATTGCCATTGAATAAAGTATAATTTCCTTTGACACTTACAACTGTCAAAGTATCCTTCCTTCATGAAAAATACTGGAGCAAATGATTTCTAGTTCTGCCTTAAATTAGCATAAAAAAATCTATTTTGTTCAACAGTACATCATTAAGGTACATAGTAATTTTAGTATCACGCCTGTATTCCCCAGAGGGGGAGGCAGAGGTGTACCGAGTACACCCACGTTTAGCCGACGATGTTAGATCCCATGTAATAGGGGGCGAGCCTATTGCCATATACCGGACACAATTCCAGACTCCGGACTCATACTGGGAATTTTTCGTTAGAAAAACTACATTTGAACCCAGGGCCTCGTGACCACAAAGCGATGCGCTTTGCCACCAG
The DNA here is from genome assembly GCA_905147815.2 of Phalera bucephala. NCBI lineage: Eukaryota > Metazoa > Arthropoda > Insecta > Lepidoptera > Notodontidae > Phalera > Phalera bucephala. Next base: position 6,992,761 of record LR990635.1, on the reverse strand, counting down.
ACCAACGAGGCAGTAAATAGTAGTTTATATATAACTAATGAGCAGTGATAGCCTAGTGGTTAGACCGTTGGACTGCAAAGTCAGAGGCCTCGGGTTTAAATAGGAAAGCAAAAGCGAAAGCATGTGCGTTTTAACAATTAACTATCACTTGCTTTAACGGTGAAGGAAAACATCGTGAGGAAACCTCCATGCCTAAGAGTTTCTCGAAGGTGTCTGAAGTTCGCCAACCCGCACTGGGCCAGCGTGGTGGACTATGGCCTACACCCTCTCAGTCTGAAAGAAGGCCCGTGCCCAACGATGAGACAGTTTCTTTACAGGGCTAGTATTATTATATTTTTATTTATAATGCTTAATATTTTGTATGTAGCTGTTGGTTTTCCTTATAATATATAAATAAATGCCGCCTGCCAGATGGACCGACGATCTTGTGAAAATCGCAGGAAGTCGTTGGATGCAGGTGGCATCGGACCGGTTACGCTGGAAAGCGATTGGGGAGGCCTATGTTCGGCGGTGGACAAGTATAGGCTGAGATGATGATGATGATGATGAAATAAATAAATAACTAGCATTTTCTTGCGGCTTAGCACCTAGTCGACAATAGCGCCATCTACCAGGTCTATCTTACTTCTGGATTATCTAATGGTGAAAGAATTATTCAAATCGGTTCAGTAGTGTTAGAGCTTATCGATTACTAGCAGTTTTCAGCGACCTACCGGGTTTATGTTATATAGCCTATGTTACTGGTTAAATTAGCTTTGTAATGGTAGAAGAATTTATGAAATCGGTCCAGTAGTTTTTGAGTTTATTCGTTACAAACATACAAATCTTTCCTCTTTATAAAATTAGTGTAGACAAACAAATAATTCATTCCCCTTATAATATTGACGGACGATTTAGCGCAGTGGTTAAGAGCTTAAGCCGCTCCACCCACTGCGTCTAATAGTCGCGGGTTCGATTCCCGCACGGGACAAATCTTTGTGTGATCCACAGTTATTTGTTCCGGTCTGGGTATTTGTGTATGTGAATTTTCATGTTTGTAAACGCACCCACGACACAGGAATAAATCCTAGTGTGGGGCTATGTTTTATAAAAAAAAACAAGAAAAACAAGAAACAAGAAACAATATTCTATCTATCTTTATCATCACGCCAGATCCCTCTGTAAGAAAGAGCCTGTTGGAACTTTACTCTCTGCCTACCCCTTCATAATATTATTAGTATGTACAAGGTGTATCATGAATAGCCATCCAGCAGTCATACTCGTGAACGGGTGCTGCTTGTGGGGACTGGTCCATCAGGAATCCTTTAGACGCTCTTTACAGATAACAACATTAGATTCATACCTCGATCGTAAGGCATCACACTGGAGCTAGATCGTAAACTATTTAATTGTAACCTAAACATTGTATCCACACAATAAGATTGAAAAAAAAACCGTTAAGAAAAAAGAGAAAGAGAGATAAATAAAAAAGACAAGCCCGCTGAGTTTCTTCGCCGGGTCTTCTCAGTGGAGGCTGCTTTCCGATCCGGTGGTAGAGTAGTAGTTAAATTATATTTAAAAAAAAAATGTAAATTGACTATTTGTAAGCGCCCCCGCAGGGCTTATACAAAACAAATTATTTGAGTTTCAGTTAAGCGCAAGATCTCAACACCCTGATTAAATAATTGCTTTACAAATTCAAATCGAAAACCAAATTTCCAAATTTAAAGTTATTTACCCTTTTTCAAATCAAATCAGTTTATTTGCGAAAATGGGTTACAGTGGATGTTAAAATTACATTGGTCGTACGCCATATTCTGCCTTTAGGCATGCAAATATCATTAGGAATAATCCAAGAACTTAAAGTACCTAACAATTAAGAAAACATAATAATTGTATCGGACATTTATAAATTATTGAATTAAAAGTTAAATATATACTAAAATATGTAAAATTGAATTAATACCAAGTGTCTGTTTTAATGATAACAATTATATTAATGTTAATTATCGAAATTTTAATTATAATAGTGACAATTAAAATAATATCAGGACTCATGATTCAATTGAGATAAGTGCTTTTAATTACGCAACTTGCGTAATTAAAAGCACTTATATACCCCAATCATGGTTATATTACCCTAAATGGATTGAGCACTCTGCGAAAAAAAGTTATGATACTCACTTAGAGCCCTACGTCTCTTTCTTAGTAAGGGGACCAAACATTGGTACGTTTTTGGACTTGCTGACATATAACTAACGTAATTTCTTGTATAAAATCTGTTGTAAAATCTTAAATCAAAGTTTTTGATTAAATTACCCATTTTCTTGTTGACTGTAATTTTTTTTTCAGAATCTGTAAATTGAGCTCCAAATTTTGCAAAAATTAAGGATAGTCTCCTAGGGCCCTTCTTCTATATCTACAACGGTTGAGATAGCTTGCCGGTTGACGGCAGGTTTGTGGCCATCCCGATGTGCCAATTATGTGGCATAGCTAATTTTATATACTCCACGGTAGCCGAAGTACAAAAGTAGAAGAGTAGTAGAAGCGTGCTGCCACCTTCATCTTTATTTACTAAGCTTGTAGTGAGAAGGATGGCATATCAACTCGACAGCATTACGTTAACGCCAATCTGTTCATGCTAAGCCTTCAAGTATTTACAAAAGCCTGGTTACGTCACGCATAAATTGAAATAATATTTACACGAGTAAACATCCCAGTACAAATTCCAAGAGCTATATTTATACATACCTACTTAATATTTAAATATATTTACTTAATTGCCTACAAGTTACAAAAGCAAGATTAAATATTTTAGGTAGAGTAACACAACGATCTTTTGGCTTGCGGGATAAATCGGAACTAACGCTGTCATCAAGTGAAATGTCACTTTATGACAGTCGTAGTCGCAGGACCCACCTGTCGAAATATCTCCTTGGAAGTAGAATCATCCACGGGCTAAAAGATCCTTGTCTCATTGTATATGTCCTTTCGGTACCTTAGTAGGTAATGTCAGACATTCATTAAAAAAATATTGAGTTATGTAATACGTTGTTGCAAAGAAATTGTTTTTAATTTCTTTGCGTACAGAAGCTACTTTGAAGTAACTTCAAAAAATGACACTTGATGACAGCGGAGTTAGCGGGGATGTTTGTGTTTCATCTATATAAATAACAATTGCCAAATGTGTGTGTGTGAATGATCTACGCTGTTGGCCGTGGGGCCTTTAAAGCTTTACCGGACAAGAGGGCGAGCGTGCAACCACTACGCTCCAGCCAGAGGACAAGGGGGCAACCTAAGGGCGCCTCAAGGAGGAACGGCCTCGGCTTGGGTAGTCGCTATGGGGTAGGGCGTATACAAGGTGTCTCGCCGTGGTGATCTGCACCGGCCGGCGGGCAAGGGATTCTTTATCTGTGTATTCTGTGTGCGCGGTGAGTGAGACAGAAGACAGTAGGGAGATCTTTAAAAATATTAACAAAGTTGAGAGATTGACGTTCAATTTCTTAATTGTTTTATCTGTTACATCCGAAAAAATAATGTTGTTTTGTGAAAAAAATAGAAAAAAAAAATTGTAGAACGTGATAATTATTATACCTGCTATTTTTAAAAATACCAGCAAATGTAGTTTATAGAACTCATAGTCGTACTGTAATAGGAAGATTTGGTCTTATTTTCTTCATTAGTATACCCGTGCAATGCCGAGGCGGACAGCTATAGTACTTTTCATGAAGGACTGGTACTGACAGTTGTAAGTATCAAAGAAAATTATACTTTATTCAGTGGCAATAAGAGGCATGACCTGTTTCTATACTCATGGTTTTATGCCTTAATATCATTGAATTAAATATTAATTTCGTTTGGCACTTACAACTGTCACTACCCATCTTATGTGAAAAATATTATAGTGAAATAAAACTATTTTGCGGATTTTATCGCGGTTTATTTTTTATTTTTAGTTCCCGACGTTTCGAGTGCTTTGCAGCACCCATGGTCACGGGAGGGACTGAGGTGTTAGACGTCCAAAAGGCATAGTTGTTCCGGGGAACCCTCAAACTTCTTAATTATTTTTGTTGTTGTTGGTCCGATCTACGCAGAATGAGCTCACGTTGTCTTGAGGTCTTGCAGTGTTATGCTTGGTTTTGGATTTGATTATATTAATTACCGGATCCCAAGACGATGGAAGCACCCAGCCATCTTCTCTATTGAAATAAGGATGTTTTTTAATTTCAATAGCCTCGCGAATCATCCTTGGTAGGAATCGGTGTTCTTTCACGAGGATTTATGGTCTATCAAATCTGATGTTATGGCGGGTGCGGTCAAGGACATGTTCACAGACTGCAGACTTCTTTGAGCGAAGAAGTCTGCAGTCTCGTAAATCTAAGAACTCAAAATATTATAGTGGATAATAAAATCTTATATTTATGGAGTTCTTTAAACAGATCTCAGTGCAGTTTTAATATCAAAGGTCAAAGTTTATTTTGAATAACACACATAGTTACCATTACGCAAGGCATTCGTAGTACTGTGGTGAGTATCAGTGATTATAGCATGTGCGAAGGTTAAGCAACTTTGGGCTCGGTCTGGCAAAGTGTGTAAATCTATTATTCATACAATCGCGCCTCAATTAGCTTTAATTTTTATTATATATATGTAGATCAGGGCGTATTCCCGGATTCAATGAAGTTTAGTAAAGTAACACCACTGTTCAAATCCGGCGATAGTAATGATCCGCAACTATAGGCCAGTGTCTGTCTTGCCAGTGCTCAGCAAGGTGTTTGATAAGGTAATGCTTATTCAAATGTTAGATCATTTTAACACTAATAACATCCTCCACGATCAGCAATATGGCTTCACCAAAGGACGTTGTACCACCGACGCCGGTGTTGCCCTAATAAAGCATATATTTGATGCGTGGGAGAACTCACAGGACGCCATTAGCATCTTTTGCGACCTGTCGAAGGCATTTGATTGTGTTGAACATGAAACACTATTGCTTAAACTAGAACACTATGGAATCCGTGGTAGAGCGCTCAATCTTTTAAAGTCTTACCTAGAAGATAGACAGCAGTGTATTTAAATAACGAAATTAAATCTCTAGGAGCTCTAGTTAAAATGGGCGTTTCTCAAAGATCGATACTGGGTCCGTTTCTCTTTTTAGTATATATTAATGACCTACCTCAAGTAATGGAAAAACAAGCGAAAGTAGTGTTATTTGCTGACGATTTTGATTTGATTTTGAAAGTAGATAGACATGTAAATAACATTGACGAGGTAAATTACGCTATCCTTCAAGTACATAATTGGTTCACAATCAATAAAATAGTGCTTAATCACAAAAAAACTATATGTATAAGGTTTAACAACGAGAAACTTGAGTTTATGAATGATATATCTTTCTTAGGGATTACGCTTGACTCTAAGTTACAATAGGGCCCTCATATTAAGAGTAAGAAAGATCAGACAACTTACTGATGTGGACACAGAGCGGATGGTCTATTTCAGTTACTTTCATAGTGTCATATCTTACGGTATATTATTGTGGGGTAGGGCAGGTGACATAGAGTCTATTTTTATCTTACACAAAAGGGCTATAAGAGCCATCTATAACTTAGGTAGTCGCGACTCTCTCAGAGAATTGTTTAAAGAAGCCAATATTATGACGGTCCCGTGTCAGTATATTTATGAAAACATAATGTGTACAAGAAAAAATTTAGATCTGTTTAATCAGCTAGGCGATAGATATTGCTATAATACGCGACATAGAAATAAATTAGATCAACCGCAATTTCGTCTGTCAAAAATTCACAATTCTTTAATGGGGTACTGTGTTAAATTTTATAATAAAATTCCTCTTGACGTCACTAAACTTAGTGATAATAAATTCAAAGCTTGTATTAAACGTAAGCTTAGTAAGCGAGCTTATTATACACTAGATGATTATTTAAAAGACAAAAATACTTGGATAGGGGCTGTTCCAGCTCCACTTGATTGAATATGGATAACTTGTTCAGCTATTATTATGTAATATTCCCTCTCTTCCTTCTATTAATTTAGTAAAATGTATTTTTTTTCTCATTTCTTTCCCTGTAAACGTGGTAACCATGTAGCCATTCACATGAATAGTATTATTTGTTTAATTTAACTTAGATCCACCTGATGGACCAGCCTACATTGTTCTCCCATACCCCACAACAAAATGTAGATGGAAAAATAAAATGTAAAAATACTATTTAAAAAAGAGTAACCGTGGAGTTTCTTGCCCTTCTTCTCCACAGGAATGCCATTCCGAAGTGGTGGTAGAGTCTTTGTTACTTTTCTGACGATTCATAATTACTGTAATGATTTACATGAATAAAAAATATTCTGATCTGGCGTGATAATATAGTAGTAGTTAAGGTTGTAAAAACACGAGTGAAGTCACAAGTATAGCTGTAGTCTATATTTTATATAGATACAAACGCAGACGAATTCGCGGGCGAATGCTAGTCTATCTATCTATCTATCATCATCATCTCAGCCTATACTTGTCCACTGCCGAACATAGGCCTCCCCAATCGCTTTCCAGCGTAACCGGTCCGATGCCACCTGCATCCAACGACTTCCTGCGATTTTCACAAGATCGTCGGTCCATCTGGCAGGTGGTCGTCCCACGCTGCGCTTGCCAATACGTGGTCTCCACTCCAGAATCTTATCTATCTATATAACTTTTATAAAGGTAAGGAAATAACCTGTTGTAACTCTGTACTCTCTGCCTACCCCGCAAGGGATCTGGCGTGATGATATAGATAGATAGATAAATAAAGAAAGATTTATTTGTTTGTAATCGATAAACTCTGAAACTACTGCACTAATAGTAATAATTCTTTCACCATTAGCAAGCTATATTATCAAGAAGTAACATAATCTATATGGTAATTCAGTAATAATCAGCAAAATATAATACATAACATAGTCCCTCTTTTAATTCTATAATTTTCAATAGTCCTTGCACTTACAAGGTTAGTTCGTTGTTAATATTTCTTCATTTTCAGCAGTTGATCTCAGCAAGTGACTTAGATAACAATAACATCTCGCAAAGGGCCTCTACGTGTCGGACTCATGTCCCAATGCAAGCCTTTCAAAGGTCCTGGTAAAGCCCGTGAATCTCAGCGAGATAATATATGAAGATAATACACAAAATAAAGGCGCACGCAGCCACGTATGACAACTAGTAATTTAAAAAGATAAAATACACAGACGAAGTCGCGGGCGGCCGCTAGTAAGATATAAAAAGACTTACCGGTGTTATAATTGCCTTCGTAAATTTTCCGTAAACTAAAACACAATATAACACACAGCGTACGCGCTGAGTGCGCAGAAGCAACTGATTCCATTTGCATGCATTCCAATTCGGATTGGTTGTTGAATTTTAGGGTTCAGCGCTACCAAGGACGGTAAGAATTCTCGCACGGGACAGGTTTTGTCGGCCCGTGTTTCGAGTCTTGTACCCAAGTGAAAATAATGTTGTCTATACCCCAATGCAGTTTTTATAATTTTTTGAAGTCACGGCACGCCACTGTAGCACATCAGACAAAACTGTTGCTCACACTTAGGGTGATAAAATCCGTCATGTATGTTTTGTAGTGCCACCTGTGTTAGCTGTATGTGTTTTGTTGAGATGAACATTATTTTCTAAAAGCTTAATGTAATTTTACAATATTTGCTCCTCTATCATCACCACGTCAGATCTCTTGCGGGGTAGGCAAAGAGTACAGAGTTCCAACAGGTTCTTTCCTTACATACCTCTCTGGCTTCCTCCACTCTCATAGTTCGTCTCATACACGCTCGCCGGTTACGGAGGCTCTTGACTTGCCCTTCAGATAAGACTCAGTCTATTTGGTCATGGTCCTTTATCCAAGATGATTTTCTACAGTCGTTAAAAAAAATGGAGGGGAATGACATTTTACAAGGAAAAGCCCCGTAGTCAGAACAATGCGCTATCGATTGTGCAAAGAGAATAGAAACATAACGCATGGAACTATATGTATCCTTAGATGAATTACATATCTGGATGAAGCATCGCGTGCACAGAAACAACATAAAATTTATATACCCACAGGGAAGATAACATACGTTCGCGCTCGCATACATTAAAAGATTTTGAATAAAGGACATCGTCGCAAATGGCCCCAGAAGTAACAAAAAGGTGACCTATACTATAATTATTTATCTATTTTATTATAATAGTTGCAAACATCCATGTCTAATGGACAATTTGCAATCCAAAACGAAGATTTCGAAGAACCGTACGTACTTAAATCACAGTCCCCAACGTCTTTTCCGAATGCCAACCTTATCGAATTACGGTTGGCGATGTTAATCCTATAAATCGGTTACAATCAATAATGATCGATGTGATTATTGCTAGTGTATTTTTATATAACCAATGTATTGTTGGCTACTAAATTGTAACCCCTAAATCTAATACTTTTTTTGCAATAATGCAATTTCCCCCGCTTGTCCGTTTAATAAAAAATGCATGAAGATAATTGGCAGGTAACTTGAAACCATACACGCATTTTTCATTGCTGTTGATTCTGGGGCAAATCATGAATGGAGGCGGAACAATGTCCTTTTCAATAAATCGAATCTTGTCCGGTGAAGCTGTAAAGGCCCCGCGGCCAACAGCGTAGATCATTCACACACACAATAAATCGAACACTGGCATCACGCACACATAGTGCGTAACTGAGGCCACCTTTAGGCGCCATTTTATTTTGCAATGCTCCTTTTAGAGAAGTCTTCTCTAAGTATGTATCTGAAAAATGTCCGAAATAAGTTGGACTTTGGTTATTTATCATAATGTACAGAAGTAGTCCTTAAAAAGTTATTTATTAATTACCAACAACCTTCTACGACACAATATTAATATTTAAGTTTATGTAAATCCTGAGAATTCAATACTGTGTACTTTCCTGGAATATTTTTGACCTGTGGTTTGACCAGTGCTATATTTGTATTATATGCATATTTTAATAAAGCTTTGTCCCGTGCGGGAATCGAACCTGCGACTACTCGTACCAGTAAGCGGAGCGGTCTACTTTCGGGTGATTGTGTACTTGAATGTTCATATTTGTAAACGCAACCACGACTAAGTAATGTGAGGTAATGTTAATAAAAAAAACCTGACGGAACCCAATCAATAAGACGTATAAATAAAAATAAGTAAATAACCATTAACGATGTTATTTGTACATACGTCATGGCCGCCGACTCGACTCTGAGGATAACTTAAACCATTCAGGTAGAAAAATTAGTGTTAAGGCTACCGGCTAAAAATACACTTTGCTTACGAAGGCAGTTTGACGTAGCATATTTTTTTCGTATATTGTTTAAAGGTCAAAGGCAAAGGTGTCAAGCCCTGATCACATTTCACGACCCCGACTCCGACCTGACGCCCTTGAAACGCCACTTCAAGGGCGTCAGGTCGGAGTCAGAGATGGATCCAACTTCACCCGACGCCGACTCCGACTTAGGACTTTTAGTGATGTAGTCATCGTTATAATAAACATCAATGTATCGATATAATATGATACTGTTGTCGTGTAAAAAAAATGATGTGAAAATGAAAGTGATTGAGGATGTATCGAAACATTAATCTTTTACTAAGCTTTCTTTATTCGTATGTATCTTTGTCTTTCCCGTCCAGATTAAATAGAGAATTAGGTAGACTGAGAAATAATTAGCATGCGGCGACATGGAATTCAGCACTAGGGATGAAATGATATATCGATGTTTTAATAGACAAGACATCGACGTTTTAAATTGCATATTATTTATGTATCGATTTTTCTTTAGGTAGTGATGGTACAATGCAGGAAACGGATGTAGTGTTGCCATACATACATCTAAGGAACTATATCATTGCATTGTCACCGAATTTATATTCGTATGCTAAATCTCAACTCATGCAGATGCCCGCAAGTGTTTGAAAAATGGATCGCAAATTTTGAACTAGAATGAAAAATAGACATACGAATAAAAGAAAATGCAACAAAAAACTTGTAAAACATAGATGTATCGATACATCGATATTTAAAAAAAAAAATTTTTTTTGACTGCTTGTAGGTCTAGTGGCAAAGCACATCGCTTAGTGATCACGAGGTCCTGGGTTCCAATCCTAGGTCGTCTGGGGTCTGGAATTTTGCCCGGTATATGGCAATAGGCTCGCCCCCTATTACATTGGACCTAACATCGTCGGCGAAACGTGGGTGTACTCAGTCTACCTCTGCTACCCCTCTTGGGGAATATAGATGACGGTGTCTTTTTTTTTACAAAACAACATATCATATAACCAGTCATTATAAAATAAATAATCACTCTGTCCAAGAACTTTAGAAAATCAAGGACCTGGGCATAATATTTGATAAAAAACTAAAGTTTGACGATTACATTAACTCAATTGTAACTATATCATTCAAAATTTTAGGCTTTGTTTTACCCAACATTCGACAGTTTAACATTCCTCGGACTAAAATATCTTTCTTTAACGCACTTGTCAAAAGTATTTTAGAATATGCTTGTGTCGTTTGGAACCCACATTACGATATTTACAAAAAAAATATTGAACGTATTCAAAAACGGTTTCTGTGTGGCATTTTGTGTACTAACCAAACAACGTCTCAGTTATTCTTTTTGCCTTAAATATTTTAAGTTATATTCTGACCGTAGGATTCAATTGGACATGCTATTCCTGTACAAAGTTATTAATGCTAAAATTGATTGTGCTGATTTACTGTCTAAATTTATGTTTAATATATCTCGCAATTTACCAAGACCTAATCGATTTGTTCTGTTCCATACAAACAGTTCCAAAACCAATTTAGGGTTATAATCCCCAATCAATAGATTATCGAAGCAATATAATAGTTTACATAAAATAATTGATGTTGACATTTATTCCAAGAGTCTTGCAAAATTTAAAGAAATGATTAATATGTATCACACGTCCTGTTTACCTTAGCGTCTAGATAAAAAAGGACCTGTACCTATATTTATATTTACATGCAATCCTTCAAGAAATTCTATATTTTATTATTTTCTGTTTTAAACCATTTATTTTGCCACAGACACATTACAATTAAAATAAATAAAAAAAGAACACATAAGAATAAAAGTTGAAGTCGATAAAGTGTGGCAAGGTAGCCAGCTCAGTATTCGCTGTGCATATATGCACAACACTGATTTTCAGCTGGTCCCTGACATTTGCATAACACATATTAGCACGTCCGGCTTAATTGAAAATGAAAGACAATCATTTAAAGGAGAAAAAAAAAACAATTTTTAAAATTGTGTTTGCGATTATTCTCAAGGTCTTAACCTGGTTCTTAAATTAGAGATCAATTGACATGGCTCCCATCTAAGATAACATTGATTTCTGCTAAAAGTTCTTTAGCTCTCTGTTGTCTTTATTTTTTCTTTTTTTTTTGTATGCAATAATATTTTAAATAATCTTTTAAGTTCTCACTATATGCATGCTGTGGTTGCCTATAAATATGACAACAGTTAGTTTAAGATTTCATTCAATTAAGTTTTCGAATGTTATTATTTTATGTCATGTTGGTGATCCTAAATAAATAAAATAAATCATACATCGATACATCGCCGTCTAACATAACGATGACCGCATCACTAAATGTCCTAAGTTGGATCCGACGCATGACCAGCTTTCAACCTCTCCCTACTCTGACTCCGACCTGACGGCTTTGTAATGGCATCTCAAGGGCGACAGGTAGGAGTCGGGGTCGTGCAATGTGATCACGGCTTAAGGCTACCGGCTAATAATATACTTTGCTTCCGAAGGCACTTTTATTTATTTTTCAATGTTCGTATGTCTGTCTGTCTTTTCGGTTCAAATCTTGTGATCCATTTTTCAAGCACTTGTGGGTATTCGATTTAGCTGAAATTTCGGGGCGGATCGGAGCGGTTGGTGACATGCCGGCCGATTGAGATATTCGTCCAGCACCTTAAGTTGGGTGCTTGGCGACATGGTGGAGGCCCGGGTACTTATTTATTTTTATTTTTTATTTTTATTTCTTAGGGAAAACAAACAATTGCATAATACAGCTTAAAGTAACCATCAGACTGCAAACCGATATAATAATTATGCAACCAACACCGTAATCCACACATTGAACATTATGGTACAGAGTAAACATATTTAATTTAACACTGAATACACAATTTCAAGTTGACACTCAATCACCATAAGAGATTAAAAGAGAAATAAAGCACATAATGAATGTAAGGATTGTGGTTGGTAGAATGTAAGGATTGTGGTTGGTAACGATGTGCTGGAGCAAGTGAATGAGTTTGTATATCTTGGATGCGCCTTCAGTAAGGATGGGAAATACACCGCTGACATAGAGAGAAGAGTGAGTGCAGGGAACAGAGTGAATGGTGCGATGGGAAAGCTACTCGGGAGCCGGCACTTAAGCCATAAGGCGCAGCTGGCCATACATAACGGAGTTCTTGTCCCAACGCTGTTATATGGTAGCGAGAGCTGGGTATGTAAGAAGGAGAATGAAAGTAGGATAAATGCGGTAGAAATGCGAGCTCTGCGGAAGATGTGCGGAGTGAAGCTGACCGACCGCATTAGCAACAGCATAGTAAGACAGCGAGTAGGTATGAAAGATAGTATCGGTGTAAAGATGAGAAAGGGCATGCTCCGTTGGTTCGGGCATATAGAAAGAATGCCAGAGGAAAGAATGACAAAACAGATATACAATGTGAAAGTGGAAGGATGCAGGTACCGGGGAAGACCTAGACTATCTTACCACGACCAAATAAACCGAGTCTTATCTGATGGAAAAGTCAAGAGTCTCCGTAACCGGCGAGCGTGTATGAGACGAACTATGAGAGTCGAGGAAGCCAGAGAGGTATGTAAGGAAAGAACCTGTTGGAACTCTGTACTCTCTGCCTACCCCGCAAGGGATCTGGCGTGAGGTTATAGATAGATAAAGCACATAGTAAAAGAAACAAAAAAAATAAAAATAATGAGGAGCATAAAACTATTCTTAAAAAGTACAATAACATGCACTAGAACTGACTTCACTAATATTTCTGAACAGGTTGTGTATATAAATGTTTACAAAACTTTGCTAGTTGCTAAATTATCAAGTAAGCCTTTTTTGAATCGCATTAGTGTTAATGAAAATAAGTCAAGGTCTGTAAAATTATCGTTGTAAGAATTCATTAGCCGACGTAAGGGTGCGCGTTCACCTGCGTTGGTCCTGCATAACTTAGGAGCAAATAAGCGATGATCATAGTCTTTGCGAATACGTTGGGAACTACTGGGAATACGAATGTATATTTGATTAATTAGCTGGTTACAATCGAAGTAGTTGTGACAGATTTTATACAGGAAGATTTGGTCAAGATACAGCCTCCTTACATTTTATTTATTTATTTATTTATTCTTTATGCACTAGTGGTACAAAGGCGGACTTAATGCCTGAGGCATTTTCTACCAGTCAACCTTCGGGTGATGCAGAAACAAGTGAGGCAGGTGCGAAAACTACACAAGGATGAAGAGAAAAGTGTGGTTGCGATAAATAAATATAATATATTATATATACTTACAATACATATACACATACATACAATACATTAATATAACATATTATAGTTGAGATGATTCTACCAACATTTTGTGCAAATAATCCTGGACTCTTACTTTGAAAGAAAAGCGGTCGGGTACATTCAAGGGTGTCTTGAATATTTACCTTAGATATTCGTTGAGCACCTTAAGTTGGGTGCTTGGCGACATGGTGGAGATGCTGGGATCTGGTTTGTGTGTTATGGTCATACTCATACAGACCAGATTGAGATTTATATTTTGCAGGTGGTTATTTACGAATAGAGAATTTTAACTGTTTACGTGTGACAAATTTATCAGCAATGTACTAAACATATGCGATTAAAAGGTTAAGATAATGTGTGCAAGTGTACGCAGTTTGGCCATCATAATCAAGCACTATGTCTTACTAAGTTCGTTGGTGAGAGTCCAAAGGACGTGCATTACATATTAAATTATAGAGGGGCGTGCGCGCCCAAGCCGTAATGTCGCGGAGGCCCGAGAGAGTTGTTGTGATTTAGAGGGACGTGCGCGTCCGTGGCTGAGACATTACGAAGTCCCCCGTAGGGGGGCGTGAGTTTATTAAGTTATAGAGGGGCGTGCGCGCCCAAGCTGTAATGTCGCGGAGGCCCGAGAGAGTTGTAGTGATTTAAAGGGAGGGCGCGAGCTTATTAAGTTCTGCTAAGATAACAGTCATGCCAGATTTAGATGTCAGGTACAAGAGGTTATCAGGACATACGCACAATGTGTTAAATATGGATGTGACCATAACAAGTTACCAGCGATGCCTGATTTACCAGAGGATAGGGGTAAACTTACCTTTTGCCTTTAAGGTACTGTATAATTTTCAAAATATTTCTTGATAAATCCTTCTCAGTCCAAGCTGTTCGTCTATGGAATGCATTGCCTGTGTTAGTAAGACGCGCAGAGTCATTGGCCATTTTTAAAAGAATGGTTAAGGACCACTTTCTTTCGGTAAGCACCACTTTTATTCTGTAATAAGACACCTACTATCACGCCGTTTCTTTATTCCTATCTTTATTATATTGTTATGTATCATATATATTTATAAGCATATGAACCTATACCTATTAAAGTAAAATTAACTAATAAATGTACGCCACCTACTGCCCTCTATTTTTTGTATATCTTTTTTCTTGTTCTTTCAGTTTTGGTTGTCTGGAAGAGATCGCTATTCGCGATAAGACCGCCAATTGTGCCTTTGTTTAATTTTTTTTTTTTTTTATCTATCTAAATGTATTGGTGTACAATAAAGAGTACTATCTTTCTATTTTGGTCCTCTTCTTAGACATCATTGATTGTGTCGTGGAATAAGGGTAAGGAGCGGACTACACAATTAATAATTATATTGTGGGAACAGTTGTTAATAAATTTTATGTTTTATTTTTATTTTATTTTTACAATTTTTGGAAGACTTATCAGCTATTATGGTATGAATATGATATAAAATAGAGATAGACAGCCATTTACAAGTCTCTACTAATAGAAATAGAGTATAATTAATCGATCCGACAGAAATACCAGTGTAACAAAAAAAAATATACCTATATATAGTTAGAAAAAAAATATAAAGAAAAAGAAAATCATTCAATGAATATTAACTGCTCAACTAGTCGAACTACTTCAGTTTGGTGTTAATTTTCTCGTCAAAAAATACCGATACAAGCTTACTCCTGAATATTGATAGACTTGTACCAGTAATATCAAGATCACTTATGTTAGAAATTCTGTTATACGCCGCACAAGCACGGTACAGAAAACTGTTTTGGCGATAATTAGTGGCTGCGAATGGAAGAGCAAAAAATGGACTACGACGTAAAGTATGCTTAGACACATATAAGCCAATTTTACTGAGTAGCTCTGGACAGTCTATAGCGGACCCAACAATACGTGCAAGAAATAATAAATCAGATCAGACTTGTTAATTTTATCCTTCTGGCGAGGGCAGTGTCGCGAACTGCGGTCGCGAATAACCTTTTTTTAGTTTATGGTTGCGGAAAAAGTATAACGGTCAAGATGACAGATGAAAATTATTCGGCTTTTGTCTCAGGAAGAAAAACGGTATTGGAATAGAGGAGAAATGAGGAGGATTCTATGGTCTAGCATAAAAGACTGAAAGGACATCGAGGCATTATAATATGTGGTAAAAGTATACGGTTTAATAAATGTGGGAACTTTGAGGGTTCCAATGCATTGTATGTATTCTCAATTGTATAATAAATGCTAGTGACCGATGCGTCGGATTGTTTACGGATAACGGTCAGATTCGGAGGAATCTGTAGTAGTAACAGTGTTGAGTACAAGCGAAGCTTGAAGTGGCTATAAGGGGAGGTTGGAGGCCACTATGGGGTGCGCCCCGCAAGCCCGCGAGAGGTTGGAGGCCACTATGGGGTGCACCCTGCAAGACCGCAAGAGGTTGGAGGCCACTATGGGATGCGCCACGCAAGACCGTGGCGTTGCGGTGACCTAAGTACGTTGGTGCGCGTTCATGGCCGTGACGTCACGGAGGTCCCAAAGGGGACTGATGCTTGATATGAACGCTAATGAACGTAATGTTATAATGCTTTCCGTGGTTATAGGGATCGGAGCGATTGGTGACATGCCGGACGATTGAGATATTCGTCGAGCACCTTAAGTTCTTGGCGACAGTACGGGAGACGCCACGCAGCGCAACTCCACTCGGCGCGACCGTGGCGCGGCTTGGGGAGTTGTAATGTACTGAAATGTACGGGAGACGCCACACAGCGCAGCTCCGCTCGGCGCGACGGTGGCGCAGCTTGGGGAGTTGTACTGTAATGTACGGGAGACGCCACGCAGCGCCGCCCCACTCGGCGTGACGGTGGCGCGGCTTGGGGAGTTGTAATGTGCTGTAATGTACGGGAGACGCCACACAGCGCAGTTCCGCTCGGCGCGACGGTGGCGCAGCTTGGGGAGTTGTACTGTAATGTACGGGAGACGCCACGCAGCGCCGCCCCACTCGGCGTGACGGTGGCGCGGCTTGGGGAGTTGTAATGTACTGAAATGTACGGGAGATGCCACATAGCGCAGCCCCGCTCGGCGCGACAGCAAACGTCACGACCGAACGTAGCCGTTGCACTCCGTCGGCTATTTGACCAAACCTTTAAGCTTTTTCTTTTGAGACAAAAAGAGTGTATGATAAAGAGGAAAGATCCTCTGGATATTTTTTTTAGTTAAAAAACGTAGCCCTACTCTAGGATTCCTGTGTCGAAGGTGCGTTTTCATACATGAAAATTTACACACACAAATAACACAGGCCTACAACGATTTTGGTGCCGGGGATTTTAGATCTGATTTTAAGTATGTCTTATCTTTATATTATACCTTTTTTTCTATCAGCTCGAGTTCCCGAGATATAAAAAAACAGTTTTCAGAAAAAAATAATATTTTATTGTTATTAAACATCAAGAAATTGCCTTTTAAGTGATTTTCTAGAATGAGACTGACGTGGGCAATCTCGCATTATTCCCCAGCAATAGTCGGCCATCATATGAGTGTGCCACGTTCCTTGGTATCTTGTAGTGTATATACCTCCCTACCTCAGGTGTAGCCTATAAAAAGGGTTACACCGGAGGATATACGTGCATACGTCGAAGCAAATTGTTTTATTTGTAATACCCCCAACGGCCCACATTGCATGGCGACCCTGCCAGTGCTGCCTCTGGGCAGTGCTGAGCCGTGGTGTACATTGTGGTGTCCGTATAGGTGGACGAGGACGATATTTGTTAAATTTTATTAAATTGGTGAAATTTCAACCGGGCAATTAAATTACGCCATAAATTATATCGTAAACAGTAAGAAGGAAAACACAATTTTGAAGATGATAATAACAAGAAAAATGTGGAAGGATGCCGCCGGTAGAAATTTAAGTCCAAGGAGGAAAATTTTTGAAACCTTATAAAATACTTTTATACATTTTATGCCGCCGGAGCCGGGAGATGTTCGTGTCAGAGGGGAGCCAGATAATTACACACAATACATCGAAAACAGAGTTGCTGAACAGACCAACGATATGTGAAGTAAAGTGAATCGCTGCCTGTTGTGTGTAGCAACAGTAATTTTACCTTTCATAAATGAAAACATTTAAAAATATTTAAGTTAATATGTGTAACTAATGATAGTTAGATAGCGGGAAAAATTATGAATTACTTACGACAGTTGTAGATGACTACAACTGTCGTTAGTAATTCATAATTTTTTTGTTACATATATATTAACAGTTGATTAAATTGTTCACAAGTGTTCATCGAACATGATACCGCTGACGTGACTGCATAAGCTGTGCATTCTTTTGAGCGTATATTACTGTGTGTCACATAGAGCTAAGTAATTACAGGATATGGCAATTATGAAATAGTGACAAATATAATTATATTATACAAGATGATTATCTATCTATCTATCTATAACCTCACGCCAGATCCCTTGCGGGGTAGGCAGAGAGTACAGAGTTCCAACAGGTTCTTTCCTTACATACCTCTCTGGCTTCCTCGACTCTCATAGTTCGTCTCATACACGCTCGCCGGTTACGGAGACTCTTGACTTTTCCATCAGATAAGACTCAGTTTATTTGGTCGTGGTAAGATAGTCTAGGTCTTCCCCGGTACCTGCATCCTTCCACTTTCACATTGTATATCTGTTTTGTCATTCTTTCCTCTGGCATTCATTCTATATGCCCGAACCAACGGAGCATGCCCTTTCTCATCTTTACACCGATACTATCTTTCATACCTACTCGCTGTCTTACTACGCTGTTGCTAATGCGGTCGGCCAGCTTCACTCCGCACATCTTCCGCAGAGCTCGCATTTCTACCGCATTTGTTCTACTTTCATTCTCCTTCTTACATACCCAGCTCTCGCTACCATATAACAGCGTTGGGACAAGAACTCCGTTATGTATGGCCAGCTGCGCCTTATGGCTTAAGTGCCGGCTCCCGAGTAGCTAAATCAAACAAGATGATTACTACTTAAAATAATAGTTCATCTAATTATTATGTTATTTTTAAAGATACTAGGGAATATTTGGTTAAAAAAGGGACAACTTAATCAAAACAAAACATATCCTCAAGGAAATATTTAGTTGTTTTAATTAAATAAGAAAACAAAATTAGGATTCTAAACAGTTGTTAACATTTAAGTGTTTTATTATTTTATTAAGGTCCAGAAGATATGAGACAAGTTTATATTAATCCTGACCCGTAAAACTCCAAAATCCTTGTTTTTTTGTTCTATTTTTTATGAGTATCATTAATAGCCAAAGAATAATGTTTTCAATTAGGAAGAAATATGCGACCATGAGATTGACGATATAAGTACCTATTTAAAATTTTGCGAGTTAGTAGTTGTAACTTCCTTACTGGGCTGGAAGCGAAAGAAAAACTTAGAATGCCCCAGTAGCCTTACTTTTGCTAGGCTGGTGGTAAGAGTCCACCAAAAGCAGTAAGTCCACCAAAGGACCAGAAAAGGAAAATTCGGAATAAACCCTATACCAACCCGTCTGGCCAGCGTGGTATAGTAGGCCAAAAAAACCTCCTAACATGATAAGGCACCTAAACCAAAGGCCCCCAGTTCCCGGTAGTCCCGCTGTCCGCTGCCACGGTAGCGGTCGCGGTAACAGCGGGGCAGGGGGTGCGAAGAATCTCCGGGCTACGACACAAGGCTACCAAAAACACCTGACCCTGGCTACGTACAATGGACGCTCTCTACGGCTGGACCAACACCTCACTGAACTCGAGGTAGAACTAGGTCGCATAAACTGGCACATATTGGGGTTATCCGAAGTCCGAAGACAGGGCGAGGACACGATAACCCTTGAGTCAGGCCACCTGTTCTACTTTCGGGAAGGTGATCGGCCCTCTCAGGGCGGTGTCGGTTTCCTGGTCAACAAAGCTCTCACTAACAACGTTGTGGAAGTCAGCAGTGTGTCGACACGGGTAGCGTACACCATAATTAAAATCACCGACAGATACACCCTGAAGGTGGTACAGGTATATGCGCCGACTTCGACATACTGCGACGACATAGCCGAAGCCATGTATGAAGACATCGCCAAGGCATTACATGGCACCACCAAGGCTCACTACAACGTTGTTATGGGGGACTTCAATGCCAAAGTGGGAGTACAAGAACGCGGCGAAACGATAATCGGACCCCACGGCGTGGGGCGCCGAAACCACAGGGGGCAGATGCTGGTCAACTTTCTGGAGTCGCAGGGGCTCTTCTTGATGAATTCGTTCTTTAAGAAGAAGCCTCATAGAAAGTGGACATGGCGAAGCCCCGACACTGTGACGAGGAACGAGATAGACTTCATCATGACTGACAGGAAGTCTATGTTTAGAGACGTCTCCGTGATCAACAGGTTTAATACCGGCAGCGATCACCGACTTGTCCGAGGCGCTCTAAATATAAACTTCAGGGCCGAAAGGCGTCGTATGATGAGGTCTACTCTCAGACCTACTGCGCCTCAAATAGCTTTAGGGTCCGAAAAGTTCCAACTGGAGCTTCAAAATCGTTTCAACCTGCTGGAAACCGAAGGCAATGTTGACGAGAAAACCGACACAGTGGTCAAAACGCTACAGGATGTGTCTCGAAGGGTGTTTCCCGGCAAAAGCGGTAACAGAGAGTCTAAACTCTCGCTCGAGACTCTCGAACTTATGAGGCAGAGACGGGAAATGTCATCCACGCAGGCGTCTTCGCCGGATGGGAGGAACCTCAACCGGAAGATCCGGAAGCGTGTGCGACGTGACCTCCGATGTTCCAACACCCGCGCCATCGCGGCTGCGATTGAACAGAACAGAGGCACCAAAGTCTTCGCTCGCCAGCTAGGTAGATCCCATCTGACGAAACTTAAAACTGCGGGTGGCAAAACCGTAACCTCCAAGTTCGAGATACTCAAGGAAATTGAGAGTTTCTACAAAGACCTGTACGCATCACGGATGACTAAACCCACGAGACCCAGCGCTGACGACCACAGAGCCCCACTCACACGCCACCACACGGAAGACATCCCTGATGTCAACCAGGACGAGGTCAGAGTGGCTCTCGAGCAGCTCAAAAACAACAAGTCGCCAGGCGATGACGGAATCACCACTGAGCTCCTAAAAGCAGGCGGGACTCCAATCCTGAAAAAGCTAGCGAGCCTCTTTAATTCCGTCATCCACCAGGGCTTAACACCTCAAGCGTGGAGCGGGAGTGCGGTGGTTTTGTTCTTCAAAAAAGGTGACAAAACCTTGCTGAAGAACTACAGACCCATCTCACTCCTGAGCCACGTCTACAAGTTGTTCTCGAGAGTACTCACAAACCGCCTCGCCAGAAGACTTGACGAGTTCCAGCCACCGGAACAAGCCGGGTTTCGAAAAGGCTACAGCACCGTAGACCACATCCATACTATTCGGCAGATTGTACAGAAGACCGAAGAGTACAATCAGCCGCTGTGTATGGCTTTCGTGGACTACGAGAAAGCCTTCGACTCCATCGAAACCTGGGCGGTTTTGGATGCTCTGCAGCGATGTGGCATCGATTGGCGCTATATCGAGGTGTTGAGATGTCTGTATGATACCGCCACAATGACCGTCCAGCTCCAGGACCAAAAGACCAACCCGATCGAGCTGCGTCGAGGGGTAAGACAGGGGGATGTAATATCCCCCAAGCTCTTCACCAATGCACTCGAAGACGTCTTCAAGACGCTGGACTGGACTGGGCGGGGCATTAACATCAACGGCGAATACATCTCACACCTTCGGTTTGCCGATGATATCGTCATCGTGGCAGAGTCACTGGAACAGTTAAGCGAAATGCTGCATAGCCTAAATGGAGCCTCTCGAGGTGTCGGTCTCGGCATGAACTTGGATAAAACCAAGATCATGTTTAATGAACATGTCACGCCGGGACCGATCTACGTCGATGGTTCGATGCTCGAAGTTGTTCGGGAATATGCCTACCTTGGACAAGTTGTCCAATTTGGTAGAAACATCTTCGAGAAAGAAATCAACCGCAGGATTCAATTGGGTTGGGCAGCATTTGGCAAACTACGTCACGTTTTCTCTTCGCCTATACCGCAATGCCTGAAGACTAAAGTCTATAACCAATGCGTCCTACCTGTTATGACTTACGGGGCTGAGACGTGGCCACTCACAGTGGGACTAGTCCACAAATTCAAAGTCGCACAGCGGGCTATGGAGCGAGCTATGCTCGGCGTCTCTTTGAAGGATAAAATTCGTAACGAGGTAATCCGACAAAGAACCAAAGTTACCGACATAGCTCGCAGACTCAGTAAGCTAAAGTGGCAATGGGCTGGTCACATCTGCAGAAGGACCGACGGCCGATGGAGCAAGCGTGTCCTAGAGTGGAGACCGCGACTTGGTAGGCGTAGGGTGGGACGGCCCCCAGCTAGATGGACCGACGACCTCAAAAAGGTCGCTGGGACAGACTGGATGCGGAAGGCGGAGGACCGTGTGCAATGGCGCGTGTTAGGAGAGGCCTATGTCCAGCAGTGGACTGCGATAGGCTGATTGATTGAGTAGTTGTAATATCTTATTTTATTTTATAGGTATTTTTATTTTGTTTATATTTTAAATTGTTGCAACCTATAGCCAATTTGTCATTGATTTTCTAGATTTGCCATTTTTTTCACTTTGTTCATTTGTAACATGGATATATACGGCACGATATAAAATCTTACGTAATTTGTTTAATGAGTTTGAATTAGTTATTTGAAAATATTAATCTATTTTTGTAAATTATTTTATTTTATGTTGTATTAATGTGAATAAAGGAAAACAATATAATTTTTATAAAGTTAATTATGTTAAAATTTAAAAATTCAGAATGATATTAAAATAATAACAAAGTGTTTGAAATAAAAAGTAAGTGTTTTTTACTATTGTCATAATATATATAGCAGAACATTATTTAACGAAAAACCGATGTATATTGTATGCCTACTGTTAAATGTGATGATGATGATTGATCCGACCGATTTCGGCCATGGCGACCACTTTAAAGACCCCTAGTCAGAGTAATGCCGCTGATGCGCTCGAAGATGGCTTATGTAGCCTATCTTCGCGGCGAAACTCCGTGCACATTGAGGGCACGTAAGTACGCCGTTCTCATAGTTGTATGATATGGCAGCAGGTGGGCGGGCCTTTAACTGATTGCGTTTGGCGTCAAGGTCAGCTTTACGCTGAGCCTCGAACTCGTGTACTTGGCTGTTCACCATCCTGCGCCATTCTGGCCGCTGTGCTGCCAAACGTTCCCAACGAGAGGGCTCTATGTTGCATCTCTTCATATGTCGCTTTTGGACATCCTTGTACCGGAGGAGGGGACCGCCATGATTCCGCTTGCCCTTCTCCAGTTCAGAGTAGAAGATGCGCTTCGCCACTCTTTCCTCCGCCATACGAGATACGTGACCGCACCACCGAAGCTGTCGACGCATTAAATAGGCCTCAATGCCACCAACATTGGCTCGTCGCAGAACTTCGGTATTTCGCACTCTATCGGACCATCTGATCCTCATGATGGTACGGAGGCATTTAAGGTGGAAGCGATCCAGAGTGCGAATGTGGCGGCGGTATACACACCACGTCTCAGAGGAGTATAGAAGGTTTGGCAGCACGATTGCCATATACACCGATATCTTAGTGGGCAACTTAAGGTTATGCGAGCAGAAGACCTTGGTACATAGCTTGCCGAATGCCGCAGCTGCGGTACCCACCCTGCTATTGATCTCAGCATCAAGGTCACACTTGGATGTTACAGTGTTCCCCAGATAGCGAAATCTATCCACCTGCTTTAGCACATCCTCACCAAGTTTTATGGTCAGTGTCTCGTGACCGTGCATGTCCAGGGACATCACCTCCGTCTTATTGACACTGATCTTTAAGCCAAACTTACGGCAGGCTTGGTGGAATGCGGACATCAGCTGTTGCAGGCCGTCTAGGGATTCTGATAGGAAGCACAAGTCATCAGCATACATGATCTCAGTGATCAGTGCGTAAGAGACTTTAGTGCGAGCCTTAAGTCTAGCCAAGTTGAAAAGGCTGCCGTCTGTGCGGAAACGGATGCGGACTCCCTGAGAAACAGTGTGTAAGACCTCTCTAACTACCACCGCAAAGTATAAGGCGAACAGAGTAGGCGCTAAGACACATCCTTGCTTCACCCCACAGGTAACGGGGAAGAAGTCTGTCTGTTCACCGTCTACGGCAACGCAGACTTGCATGTCGTCATGCAGGAGTCTAAGAAGTCTCACAAACTTTTCCGTGCACCCGAGCTTACCTAGCACCAACCA
This sequence comes from Phalera bucephala, assembly GCA_905147815.2. Classification (NCBI taxonomy): domain Eukaryota; kingdom Metazoa; phylum Arthropoda; class Insecta; order Lepidoptera; family Notodontidae; genus Phalera; species Phalera bucephala. Next base: position 6,968,843 of record LR990635.1, on the reverse strand, counting down.
TAGAGCTTCCCGAGGCACGCTATCGAAAGCCTTCTCCAGGTCAACAAAGCAAAGGTACAGCTAACAGCCCTGTTCCCTGCTCTTTTCTTGCAGTTGACGCACAGAGAATATAGCTTCGCATGTGCCTCGGTCCGGTCGGAAGCCAAACTGGGTTTCAGGCAGAATCTTTTCAGACAAGTTCTTTAGGCGGTTTAAGAGAACTCTAGCAAAGACCTTTCCGGGGGCTGAAAGGAGCGAAATACCGCGGTAGGAGTTGCAGTCAGATCGGTCACCCTTGTGCTTGTAAAGAGCACTTATGCGCGATACTTTAAAGGTATCCGGAACGCGCTCCTCCTCCCACATGCGAACAAATAGTTCCCACACTAACGTGTGCAACTCCTCTCCGCCGTATCTTATCAGCTCTCCTGGTATAAGGTCAATGCCAGCCGCCCGTTTGTTTTGTTGCTGTCTGATGGCAGTAACAACCTCGTCACGCAATAGAGTCTCGTCCAGCTCAAAGGCGATAGGGAGCTGAGGCATTAAACCGATACTTTGCAGATCAGCTGATCGATCCACATTTAGCAGAATGTTGAAGTGCTCCGCCCAGCGGTTTAGTATATCCTCCTTGCTTGTCAACATGTGACTACCGTCTAGAGACCTTAAAGGCACCCGAGCTTGGTAGGATGAACCAATCAGCTTACGTACCTCACTGTAGAACTCACCCAGCTGGTTTGTGTCAATGAGCCATTGCATGTGACTAGCTTTGTCCTGCCACCACTTGTCTTTCATATGTCGAGACAGCTTGCGCAATTCGAGGTCACTAGCTTTAACAACCGCAACGCTTCCTCTCTGCCTTTTGTGCTGTCGCAGGAGATCTCGGTGTTTGTCGAATGCTGCCCGCAGGGTTTCATCATTTCCATCGAACCAGTCTTCGTTGCGACGGATTTTTTTACCCAGTACAGTTGAAGCGGTATCCATGATATGAGATGACATAGTTCCCCAGGCAGCATCAACATCACCTACCTCATTAGCTGGCATCAGCTTTTCAGACAGGGCTTCAGCGTATTTCTCCCTGACCGCGATATCTTCTAGCTTATCCAAGTTCAAAGAAGCAAGCTTTTTTATAAGAGATCTACGCGGGCGACGGAGGCGGATTCGTAGCTTAGTGACAATAAGTCGGTGGTCAGACCAGCAGTGCGCACCACGCATCACGCGGGTGACCTGTACTTGGCTGAAATCTTTTTGTCTCACGATAGCATAGTCAATCAAATGCCAATGCTTAGATCTTGGGTGCATCCATGTTGTCTTGTACTTGGCGGCAAGTCTAAACATAGTGTTCGTAATTGCCAGACCGTATTGAGCACAAAGACTGAGCAGCAACTGACCATTGCTGTTCATGTTGCCAACTCCATGTCTACCCAGAACTCCAGGCCAAGCCTCATAGTCCCGTCCAACCCTGGCATTGAAATCGCCCAGCAATAAAACCTGCTCCCTGGCGTTGAAGCTATCGAGGCAATGTGTCACTTCCTCATAGAACTTTTCCTTGATGTCATCAGACTTGTCTAACGTTGGAGCATAGACACTGATGACATTAAGGTAGTTGTCTTTGTCCAGGTGAAGGCGCAGTGTGGTTACGCGGTCTGAGATATGTACAGGGTACTCCTCTAAATGCTTTGCTAAGTGATTCTTGATGGCAAAACCTACCCCTGATCGTCGAGTTTCGGAGGCAGCGGTACCTTTCCAGAAGAAAGTGTAGCCGCCACCTGCTTCCACCAGCTCTCCTTCATCGGGGAGATGTGTTTCGCTGAGAGCAGCCACATCCACGTTATAGCGATGAAGTTCCCGAGCTACTATGGCGGTCTTACGTTCGGGGCAGGCGTTGACATCTCGATCAAGAAGCGTTCTCACGTTCCACGCGCCGAATGTCATAACAGGTGTTCTTTTTAAATTTCCTTTGCGGCGTCGACCACGATTTAAATGATGCGATGATAGCCGCGGTTACTACCATCTGCCATGTCGGGACGAGCATTTTTTAGGGCACCTTTTCTAGCCCCCTCCCCAGCTGAGCGGGGAAAGCAGTGCCTCCCTAAACAGGGCTGCTTTGACATCCCAAGTGCTGCCGAGCCCGTGCTGTCGTCCCAAATGTGCAGCTCGGAAACGACCACGGCGTGTTCTCACGCCCCCGGGACCGCCTGCGTGCAGATATCAGACAAAGCCTAGTTTGCATCAGGCTAGACCTCTCTACTTCTACCCATCGCCACAGGACTTTTGCGTACTCGGAGTCCAGTAACGGAAGCGGTCAGATGCGCAGGAAATATTAAGGTGCACAAGTATACGCGCGAGACACAGGTGCACATACTCATCCTTATCCTTCTGGGCCCAGTGGAACGGAGACCGTTACGACCGGAGAAGGACTCAGACAGACGGAGCAGTATCACGGTGAGAAAGATACAAGGAGTCAGTATTTTCTCACACTCCCTTAATCGCCTTCTACGATACCCACGGGAAGATATGGGGTGGCGCTATTCTGCTCTGCCGGCACCGCACGGCGTGTTAAATGTGTGAAGAGTATGTAATGTGTAATTTCTTTTATCCATAGTTTCAGATATGTTTTTCACAAGATAATTGTTCTTAGCAATCAGTAACAAATTAGATAACTCAATATTGTTTGCTTGTAAACGTATAAGATAGCATGTCTCATAACAAAACATTTGAATGCAGGCGTAAATATGGGTATGTTATTTCGTCTCGCGATACACGATGCCGACGCGGTGAATTTAGTTAGCATGCACTGTTTCTATGTATCTTTTAAATGTCTAAATCTTTTAAAAGTAATGAAATTTGAGCTCCTAAAACATATGAAATAATACTATTTTACGGTGAAGTGATATTATTAAGAAGTTTGAGGGTACCCCGGAACAACTATGCCTTTTGGACGTCTAACATCTCAGTCCCTCCCGTGACCATGGGTGCTGCAAAGCACTCGAAACGTCGGGAACTAAAAAAAATAAACCGCGATAAAATCCGTAATCCGATAGCGCGTAGATCGGACGGGCGTTGGGGCAGAAAGATTCTAGAGTGGAGACCACGTATTGGCAAGCGCAGCGTGGGACGACCGCCTGCCAGATGGACCGACGATCTTGTGAAAATCGCAGGAAGTCGTTGGATGCAGGTGGCATCGGACCGGTTACGCTGGAAAGCGATTGGGGAGGCCTATGTTCAGCAGTGGACAAGTATAGGCTGAGATGATGATGAAAATCCGTAAAATAGTTTTATTTCATGTGTAATATTCGCGTAAATCTAAGAACTCAATATCCTAAAACATATCTTAAAACTTTTTATTTTATTAACTTAAAAATTTACGTGTTATCTGATGGAAAAGTCAAGAGTCTCCGTAACCGGCGAGCGTGTATGAGACGAACTATGAGAGTCGAGGAAGCCAGAGAGGTATGTAAGGAAAGAACCTGTTGGAACTCTGTACTCTCTGCCTACCCCGCAAGGGATCTGGCGTGAGGTTATAGATAGATAGATAGATAGAACTTAAAAAATTTAACGGTATGTAGCTTTCGGTTTATACAAAAGGTTTTAATAACATTACTTGAAGTATTGATGGTTGGTTAATAAATATTTCGGAAATACTTCTTTTATATTTAGCTTTACAGTAATTTGAAACATTCGTAATGATAGCTGATGATGATGATTGATCCGACCGCTTTCGGCCATGGCGACCACTTTGACCCCTAGTCGGAGTAATGCCGCTGATGCGCTCGAAGATGGCTTATGTAGCCTATCTTCTCGGCGAAACTCCGTGCACACTGAGGGCACGTGAGTACGCCGTTCTCATAGTTGTATGATATGGCAGCAGGTGGGCGGGCCTTTAACTGATTGCGTTTGGCGTCAAGGTCAGCTTTACGCTGAGCTTCGAACTCGTGTACTTGGCTGTTCACCATCCTGCGCTATTCTGGCCGCTGTGCTGCCAAACGTTCCCAACGAGAGGGCTCTATGTTGCATCTCTTCATATGTCGCTTTTGGACATCCTTGTACCGGAGGAGGGGACCGCCATGATTCCGCTTGCCCTTCTCCAGTTCAGAGTAGAAGATGCGCTTCGCCACTCTTTCCTCCGCCATACGAGATACGTGACCGCACCACCGAAGCTGTCGACGAATTAAATAGGCCTCAAGGCCGGCCACCAACATTGGCTCGTCGCAGAACTTCGGTATTTCGCACTCTATCGGACCATCTGATCCTCATGATCGTACGGAGGCATTTAAGGTGGAAGCGATCCAGAGTGCGAATGTGGCGGCGGTATACACACCACGTCTCAAAGGAGTATAGGAGTTCTGGCAGCACGATTGCCATATACACCGATATCTTAGTGGGCAACTTAAGGTTATGCGAGCAGAAGACCTTGGTACATAGCTTGCCGAATGCCGCAGCTGCGGTACCCACCCTGCTATTGATCTCAGCATCAAGGTCACACTTGGATGTTACAGTGTTCCCCAGATAGCGAAATCTATCCACCTGCTTAAGCACATCCTCACCAAGTTTTATGGTCAGTGTCTCGTGACCGCGTATGTCCAGGGACATCACCTCCGTCTTATTGACACTGATCTTTAAGCCGAACTTACGGCAGGCTTGGTGGAATGCGGACATCAGTTGTTGCAGGCAATGATAGCTAAAGTTACAATGGTAATGTATTGATTATTATTTAATTTTTTCAGCTTGCAGCAATTATCATCTTGTTATTAAATTTTCTATTTACATACACTCTCTTTAATAAATTTCGTTATGGATATTATAATAAGGAGCCGAAATATATAGTCTTAAAGATTTCATTGGAATATTAATTATTTACTTAGGCGATTGTTTTTCTTTTACAAAACAGTTCGACGGACGATTTAGCGCAGTGGTTAAGAGCTTAAGCCGCTCCGTCCACTGTGTCTAATAGTCGCGGGTTCGATTCCCGCACGGGACAAATCTTTGTGTGATCCACAATTATTTGTTCCGGTCTGGGTATTTGTGTATGTGAATTTTCATGTTTGTAAACGCACCCACGACACAGGAATAAATCCTAGTGTGGAGCTACGTTTTTAAAAACAAAACAAAAAAAAATGCTTATTTTATTTTTCCATCCGAGTTAAATTAGCATTTCAAGTATAAACTTGTGAGTTCAATTGCAAAAGTGTGAGCGAGCGTCCTTTCCGCATTAGGAAATAAAATTAATGCTTGAAATTGAAATACTTTTATTAATAAAAGTTAAATTGGATTTGATCTATCTATCTATCTATCTATAACCTCACGCCAGATCCCTTGCGGGGTAGGCAGAGAGTACAGAGTTCCAACAGGTTCTTTCCTTACATACCTCTCTGGCTTCCTCGACTCTCATAGTTCGTCTCATACACGCTCGCCGGTTACGGAGACTCTTGACTTTTCCATCGGATAAGACTCGGTTTATTTGGTCGTGGTAAGATAGTCTAGGTCTTCCCCGGTACCTGCATCCTTCCACTTTCACATTGTATATCTGTTTTGTCATTCTTTCCTCTGGCATGGATTTGATAATGTGATAAATGTCTTAAGATACAACAACATAATTATTATGTATGTGTTATTTTACAGTTAGGAAAGAATAGCATAGATGTGTGGTTAAAAGTTGTGTTTATTTTTTTATGAAGATTATTTGGAATTGTATCAGTATTTTCTAATTGCGTATCACGTATAGTTTGGGTTCACTTTTATAAGAAGATTTTCTAGTATAATAACAGAACAAAGTTTTTGTCTGAGAATAGTAGTTATATAGTTTATATTTTTGTGCTATGGTAACATTAAATTTGATTAAGACAAAGTAAGAAAATGAACTGAAAGTTATAACTTTCGAAATGATAATGAGGTGATAATCAATTGGAAAAAGAATGTGTGTTTACAAATATAGTAGACTAGTTTTTTGGCAAGGAAAAGAAGGATTTGGTTTGGTATAACGTTGGATTCTGGACTTAACTTAGTAGGTTTTGGTCAGAATATTATAGTTTGGATTGACAGATTTTGAAAAGTGTGGGTATGAACGTAGAACGATAGAAATTGAATGGTTTTAAGAGATGTGGAATAAGAAAAGGTCATTTCGATAGATGGTTAAGGAAGTTTTGAAATTGTATATAAAATTGTGATGGGAATTCCTATGCATATAAGGTATCAACGAAAGCTTAGCCTGATTACCTAAGTTATTTCTGTGATATTCATATAAGCCGTGGTATTAAATTTGATTGAGTTTCTGCTTGTAATTGAGAGGTTTTAAATGTGGATAGTTTAAAATAATTAGGTGAAAATAATTATAAATCTAGCATTCGTTATCAACAGTAGCCCGAGATGCGCTGTTGAGCGAATAGCAATATGAGTAGCAAGGTACACCAGGGTACAAGGCAGGCCCGGAATCTTTGTTAATATGATTATGTTTCGGTCGAGATACCACTCGTAAAGATAACTTGGACACAGGGTGTGATTTAAAAGTTAGGATGTGTTAAAAGAACTGCCTGAATTAATAATTATATTGTATAATCGTTATGTGCGCACAATAATGTAAAATAATTCCTTGTATCCTGCATAGTTAAATAAATAAAAGTGTAAAATAGGGAGGCCTACCCATATAATAAATGTGTACCTTGAAAGTAATTGCAATGCCAGAGTTGCATTGCAGAGTATGGTCATGTTTGAGGATAAATGAATGAAGATATGTAAAAGTTTATAGCCAAGCGCTATGAAATGTATTATTGGGTACCTAAAAGAAAGTATAAAATATGTCTTTAATGGAGTGACTATATAAAGTCAAAAGAAATTATTAACAGCTGAAAGCATGCTTTATATCGCATTGTACTCGTATTGAATAAGACGTCTTCTTACTTTTTATAATAACAAAGAAAAATACTTATATTTGAATGATGACTAGTCAAAGTTTATCAAGGATTATGACACTCGTGCAGGATGATGCGTCGCTTTGAGTTAGGTTTTCGAAGTTCGGCGATGACTTGTGGTAAACAAACTTTGGTATACCACTCTGCGTTAACCGTTCTACGATCTTCAAGTGCAATAGTCGCAACATGGCCGGTTTTTCCAACGAACGTGGCCACCATCTTCTTTGAAGTGCTTCGAGAACGAACAACTTTAGTCGGCTTTGGCTCGTCTTGAAAAACCCAGATTGTAGATTGTTGTTTGGAATCAGGATCCTAGGCATATAACCAAGATTCGTCACCACTGATGATGTCGTAGACGTGATTTGACTCTCCTCGGTTGAACCTTTGCAGAGTTTTCTTACACCATCTGACGCGGGCCGCCTTGTGATCGTCGGAAAGCAGATGCGGTATCCAACGGCAAACTAGCTTTCTCACACGAAGCGCTTCATGCAAGATCTTCTGAATGGTTGTTCCTGAGATGCCTAATAGAGCCTCTATCTCTCGATACGTCACAAGACGATCTTCGAGAATTAGTTGTCTCACAGCAATGATGTTATCTTCAGTGAAGGCGGATTTTGGGCGTCCTTCGCGACATTTGCCACTAACACTAATATGTCCACGCTGGAATTCTAAATACCAGCGTTCGACAGTCCGCAGACATGGGGCTTCATCACTGAACACAGATGTTAGTTCTTCAAAACACTGAAGCCGTGTCAGGCCTCTTCTAAAATTGTAGAAAATTATTGCACGAACATTTTCCTTACAAAGATTCATTTTTGTACGTAACCTGACAGATTCCAATCGACGCTGTGACTAAACAATAGCATTAATCCTAATACTTTCAACTGTTTTGAGATTCAGAATTTAAACACATTCGAATAAAGAACAGTTCCAAATTCGAAATTGTCGGGAAATATGGAAACGACAGAACTTAAAAGGCATGCCTCGTATTTTCAAAAGCAAAATCAATCAAAATCAAAAGTTTTTTATTTATGTAGACCAAGAGGCACTTATGAATAGTCAAAATTAGAAAATTATTGATAACTTAAGACTACCAACCGTCCGGAAAGTCATTCCTGTGGAGAAGGGCAAGAAACTCCACGGTTACTCTTTTTAAAAATGAGAGTTTCACAATTCTTTTTGTCTACATTACATTCATGGGGTCTGGTAGAACAGAAAGAGCTAAATAGATGGGATTAAGTATAAATTAAACATAAGAGTACTTAGATTCATGGTATCAGTCAGTGTCTATATAGTCCTCTCATTTACAAAATAGGGATTTTGTAAAGGTATATAATAAAAAGTATAAAAATAAAAGTAATAGAATGGGTAACTATAGCATATGTAAAGAGAGCGTAAAAAATAATTGGTTATAGCTCCAGTGTGATGCCGAACGAGACAAAATTCAACAGTACTACGGTACATCTTTAATCTGTCAAAGGATAGAGCACAGACCAGTCCCCACCAGCAGCACCTGTTCACAAGTATGACTTGGGAAGCAGCCATCACTCTCCTCGACCATAATGGAGGGAAGGGAGTGACCCGTTCCACAGAGCCGCTACTAGCAAAGACATTTTAATGAGCATGACCAATCCACGACCCTGTCGACGTTCGAAAATTTGACCATACCTTTAAGGTTCATCGCGACCCTGTGGTAGTGTACCCGCATCGGACAATTTGTATTAAGCTTAGCCTGTGTACAGATTTTCACTAGGTAATAGGTTGAAAATAAAACTTCATTTTTACAGCTACATTTTAATGTTGGATCTTATACCATACAAATTTGTGGATTTCTTACGCTACACTAGAAAGTACCTAATATGTAATATACTAAACACATTATATAAATATTAATATTAGTCATATTTAGCATACGCTATTATGTGATGTTAGCGGTGAAGAGATGAGAAAAGCGTTTAGGCTGAAAATGGCCCTCCTAAAAATGTCTTTCTCAGAATGTCACTTTTTTTTTATTACGAATCGATATATTCGTCGAATAAAGCTGTATATGCCAAATATAAACATTGGGTATACAACTTTATTTGACGATGACGTCTAAATGTTTGTTATCTCTGTTACATACTCCTTGCAAGTATTGTGGGATTTGTAACTGGTAGGAAAGTAATCTCTAACACATGGCAACTCTTACTTTAGGTAAGCGATCAACCTATATTAAAGAACATTTCGATTAATCTCTTTTGTTCTTAATCTATGTATCAACAGGGCAATAAATATACGGCTCCATTTTATTCTACAATAGAATTGTTCTCTGTGTGAATTATGCTTTCCCAGTTTTGTCTTTTTAAATCAGTTTGAAAGAATGATTAAATATGTATTTTAAGTTCGGATTTAAATTAGTTGCCTGTGGCTTCGTGTACACATACAAATAAAATCTGGAATTGAACAGTCTGCTACTTTTCCAGATTAACCCAAACAGACACACACACGCGATATGGGATTTAAGACAATGAGAATGTCTTAAATTTAAGTCAATGAGAAAGTCTTAAATTTAAGTTTGCAAAGACTCAATGAGTCTTTGCAAGACAGGCTTCGCTTACTTTGTTCTATTGAGTCATTAAAAAAATATTTTTGCAATAAAATGAAATTTGAAATTATCATCAGACATCCATCAATTGTTCAAATATGTAGCGTATGCTAAACATGTCGGCACGGCCGTCGAATAAAATCAAAAACTTACTATTTATATATTATTCATACTTAACTAATTAATAATTGAGATATTTTTCTAATTACATCAATATCGATATTTTTAATGCGATTTTGAGAAAATAATAATAATACGCATTTTAATAGTTATAAATAAAAAATAATTACTTATTTTTAATTCCGAAACTATTATAATAATAAGAAAGAGGCGAAGATCGCAGTATATTATTATCATTATTATTATTTTTGAAAATACTTTTAATTCAAAACGGTACATAATACTTATAAATGACTATAGGATCGCCTTCTGACACATTGGGACCAAAATATCTGGGCGAAACTGGGTTACGTCTAGATTAAAGAAGGGGAACAGCAGAGGTGTACTACGTACGCCCAAGTTTTCGTTACCGTGTCAGATCCAATGTAACAGGAAGCGTACCTAATGCCATTATCCTGGACACAATTTCAGACCGATTCTTATCTAAAGGACAAGTCAAGTCTCCGTAACCGGCAAGCGTGTATGAGACGAACTATGAGAGTGGAGGAAGCCAGAGAGGTATGTAAGGAAAGAACCTGTTGGAATTCTGTACTCTTTGCCTACCCCGCAAGGGATCTGGCCTGATGATATAGGACTGGTACTGATAATTATTCGATAGAAGAACCCCAATAACACTTTTTTACGACCTGGAATTTCACCCAGGACCTCTTGATCGCGAGCTGTGTCAAGCGGTACTAGACCAACAAGGTAGTGAAATTATAATTCGGAACTAACAAAAAAAATGTCAAAATATCAAGCTGTAAAATAAAGCATTCTGGTTTTATTCATAAATATATGGCAAGAAAAAACTATACTAAATTTATATTTAATTGATATATCCTCTACCAATATGTGATGCATTTATTAAATTATTTTTACAAAATTTTTATTATTATTAAAATCAAAATCATAATCTAGAAAATAAATTGATATAATAATACCTTAAATCGAAATAATAGTACATTATTACTAGCAAGATTTAATTTTAAAAATAGAACTGTAATAAAAGATTATTTTTTACTGGAATTCTGTTATTAAAAAATAACGTTAATAACGACATTAAATTATGTTAAGTAGTCAGAGAGATTGTTTTATTAAAGCTGAATAATTATTTTTTCGAGATTCTATTAATGTTGTTGTACCTATAACAATATATTTACATATCAAACGTTACTCAACAATTAAAATGAAAATAGTTGGGAATTCAAATACATTGAAAAAAGTGGAGATTTTAATTTATTCCTACAGGCAACGCTTAGCTGCGTAAAGCCTGAAGTTATTCTATGTCCATATCCGTCTGCTCTGTCTGCATTTAGGTATTCCAAGATGATTACAATTTATTTTTATACGAAAGGAAGATATACATAATATTTGCCAATTTTAAACAAATTGTATCAATCATCGCTTGTGCAGTCAAAAACTTTGTCAAAATCAAATTATTAGCGAAATATTTAATTATATTTATATTGACAAACATAATGGATTTCATACAAAACAAAGCGATTTGGTAAATGTATTTGGTTGACCATACAAACATATATGGAAGTTGTAAAATTCTTAAACCACAGCTCAATAGAACAGCTAGATCGCTCTACGGACATTACTGGCCTAATAATAAACATTGAATTTTTTGTGATGTGAGTAGATATGTCGTGTCTTATCTGAAGGGCAAGTCAAGAGTCTCCATAACCAGCGAGCGTGTAGGAGACGAACTATGAGAGTGGAGGAAGCCAGAGAGGTCTGTAAGGAAAGAACCTGTAGGAACTCTGTACTCTTTGCCTACCCTGAAGGGAATTGGCGTGATGATATAGATAGATAGATAGGTGAGTAGATATAAAGCGTTACTATTTATTGAAAAATACAAAATTGTGTCGTTGTAATAAATATATAGGTGTATTTGGACAGCGGCTGGTCGGCACTTTATAAAGAAAGGCATTTTAATTAAAATGTCATCGTATCTATTTGTTCTTAACAAAAATGAATCAACTTGTTATATCCTATTATAACTGGTAGTCTAGATAAATACCTCAACCAACCCAGTCAATTCCGGCAAAAGCTTATGTGACGATTTCACAGAAAAGGTGCTCCCCTATGTGAAAATTTCACTGGTATAACGGACTATTTTGGTCAGCCAATTGATGTACTCCCCAGAGACTAACGTATTCAATTTTGGCCTTCAAAGTGCAGGGGCAGCTTGTACACGTCAATACACCATTCAAGTAGATGGACTATATTGTTGCAGATGGCCGGTTTTTAGTAAGTCTTGTTTTCAAGAAATATATATTTTTGTATGCGTGATATTCCGGTACCGACCGCATGTTACTGTTGAGTGAATCAGCTGTTATAATAAGCTTAAACATGATGTAATTATAAAAGTAACTGCATGTGAATCATACAAAAATGACCTTTATTTATCGCATATTACTTCAGCAAATAGAAATAAGTTATCACTATACTATAGAACTCAGACAATTGAATTTTGTGTTAATAATTGTGAATAGAGATAAATGTATGACTTATAAACTAATTAAGTACTGGTTTGGAATGTATTTTCTTTAATAATGTATTCTCTCTCACCTCGATTTGTGTGAGAAGGCCTATGCCCAGCAGTGGGCAGTATAGGCTGATATTATTGGAATGTATACATATATATGTTAGGTACTTAACACATTGTATGTTAATGGAATAATAGATTCGTTGAAAATAAAAATAAGCAATTTATCAAAAAAAAAAAATCTTTTGAACAGTATCTATTATTTAGTGAATGGAATCAAAAATTATATTTTGTTGTTTTCTATACTTACCATCTTCTGTAGGTCAGTTATCAGTATTAGAGTAATTTCACTCGAGTGTGTGAGTGACTTCACTTGAGTCATCTGTCAAATTGATACTAAAACTTCAAAACGAACTTTATTTTGGATTTTCAAATAAAATAAATGGTGTTCTTTTTTCAAATTAACAAGAAATAAATCGGCTCCGTTGAAAAAAGTCGTATATGTAATCGTTTACTTTAGGGATATAAGCCTTTTTCGACGAACATACCGAAATATTTATGAAGCTAATGTAGACACTCCATTTGCAAAATATGGCTTAATGTAGCAACATTATTTAAAATATATCAAAATAAATTCAATATCTGAGTATTAAATTTACAATAATTTCAAACAATAAATCCTTAAACGCGTATAATAATTAAAACTAAAAAATAAAGCTGCAAAAATACTACAAATAATAAAAATAAAATTTGTAAATAAATTCTTTATGTTACATTATAAAAAAAAAATGTTTATGTACTATAAATAATAAAATAGCTACCACCGTTTAGATGTGTATAAAATATTTTTATTTACGTAAAACAGATCAATTCCGTTTTTACTTGTGTCATACAAATTATCAACGCAAAAAGGACTTAACTAAAATACATGTCAAATTCAAGTTTTTACTTTAATACCAATCGTATAAAGCTCTATTTGTAAAAATATGTTTTATTCTTTGATACGTTATTGCGTAATTATGTCGAATTTGCAACCGACTGGTATACAAACACTAAGAAAAACGTAAATGTAACTTTATGCTTACGTGCACAAAATTTAAAATTGAATGAGTCATTGGTTTAAGTTTAAAGAGTTCCATAAATTGTTTTACGAAAATATTGAAATAGATCTTAAACTTTAATTGCAGCACAATTAAGTTCAAATTATTGTAAAAATATTTAATGGTTGACATGTTATAGCAAAACAATATTGTTTCATAATAATTGTGTCAGTAGAACATATTGTGACCGTGTATGAAGTCATATAAATCCGTTTATAAAGCTCTTTTCGCAGTAATCCAAGTATTAGTGTTTACCCAAATATGTACCTCCTGCAAACAGCTAACGTTATAAAGTTGCTTAACAGTATCTTTCTCAACAAAGAAATATATTTGCTTACGACATTGTTCGTTTGAAATTTTCTTTTCATCAGAAAATCAGCGTCATTTTTAGAAAATGAATTAGGGAAAATATTTTTTATATTCAATGTGATTGAAGCACCTATAAATTGAGACGTCGTTATAAAAGTCGAGCAAAGTCGCAATAATTGTATAGTATATTATTATTATAATAATTTATATTTATTATTTTGATTTATAAAAAAAAGATCGCCGAGCATAACATGTAGATATATTAATTTTGTAAGTGACAAAATGTTATAAATATTAATTTAGGTTGCAACTTAGGTTATAAAAACGACAGCTTATTCCAATAGTTAAGCCGACTAGATTGAGTAGCCGTGGGTTCGATTGCCGTAGGGAACAAATCTTTTTGTATAAGAATAAACACACACCGTCACGCCTATATTCCCCAAGCGGGGGTGGCAGGGATTGTACTGAGTACACCCACTTTTCGCCGACGATTTTAGGTCCCATGTAATAGAGGGCGAGCCTATTGCCATATACCGGGCACAATTCCAGACTCCCGACTTATACTGGGAAGTTTTCATTAGAAAACTACATTTGTCCGACCTAGGATTTGAACCCAGGACCTCGTGATCACAAAGCGATGCCCTTGTTTTTTACAAGCTTCTATTTAACTTGAAATGTTTGTAAGTTTAGATCAAATCTTAATTAAAACCACTTCTTTTTGTCCTGAGTTGAAATACATATTGTTCATTCATTTCCATTATATGTTATTGATAGTTCATTTTCAATGACAATGCATTTTTGTGGTAAGCATGATATGATTTTACAGCCAGACGAAGGAACTTCTCAACGGCCAACAGCACAGATACGAAATTATGATTGGCTGTTGTTAATAGCACCGTAGAAAAAAACATATTTTTTTTTGGAAAAACTATATTTTTCCTTTTTAAATTGGGTGCGTTAAAAACATGAAAATTCACAAACACAAATCACCAGACCGCTACAAATCATTATGGGTCACACAAAGATTTGTCCTGTGCGGGAATCGAACCCGCGACTATTAGACCCAGTGGGCGCAGCCCAAATCGCCAAATCGGCCATTTTTGCAACATTTTGTATGTCACAAGTTTGTTGAGCAACATTTTGTCACCTAATAAATACACAGCAATAATAATGTATATTCTAGGACGGATCATTACATAATTGCACTTTTGGAATGTGTTTTATTTAATAATAAATGTATTATTATATACGTTTATAATATTACAAGTTTAATAATATTACTAAAATACTTAATAATACATATAATAATAATTGTAAACTTTACTAATAAACGCTTGTTATGAAAAGAGTTATTACAATCTTTTCAGCAATTATCTTCCTTTTCTATCAGAAAGGGATGTGGATATTCAAGGTGTATCGTAAATAACGCAAGACCTCAGACACCCCGATTAGATAATTGCGTCACAAGCCCAATACGAAAACCAAATTTCCAAATTTCATTTTTTTTAGCCTTTTTTAAGCACTTTTATAACCCAACTAACAATGAAACTTGTACGTGTATGTGTGCGCATTGGGAAATATATTTTAGAAATGCATTTGAAATCTCCATATTGCTTTGAATCAAGAATAAATTTAGTTTGTTATAGCGCACTAAAGGAGTAACAGCATTTTTTGAAAATTTAATAAAATGTTAACAATGTTATGTTTAATTAAATGACAAAACAGATATACAATGCGAAAGTGGAAGGATGTAGATACCAGGGAAGACCTAGACTATCTTACCATGACCAGATAAGACGGTGTCTTATCTGAGGGGCAAGTAACCGGCGAGTGTGTATAAGACGAACTATGAGAGTGGAGGAAGCCAGAGAGGTATGTAAGGAAAGAACATTTTGGAATTCTATACTCTCTGCCTACCCCGCGAGGGAGCTGGCGTGATGATATAGTTAGAGAGAGAGATAGAATAATAAAATGTAAGATACATTAAAAATAATTGGAATCAATTCAGTTATCGATTTAGAACAAACTACTTTCAGGTCTTGCGTTTATTATGTTACGCCTTGTATATACGCAGTTTGCAATGTTATAATGTGCAATTGTAGTAGTTATACTTTGCTTGGCACCAGAATTGCTTAAAATGAGGGCCCATTATGATAGTTTATTATAAGATAGATATGATAAATTTAAGTTCAAAATTGAGGCCCTAAGCGTTTATTAGAGTTCTGTGACTAGGGCTTTTGCAATAAATTGCTAAGGCCAATGATTTAATTGTATATTAAATGACTGTCGCTGAGGCCACAACGGTTTATGAAATGTTTCTAACACAGTCCTTCATAATTTTTTAACGATTGTTATAACATAGTATTCTACCAAAGGCTATAAGCATTTACCAAATTTTCTCTCGCTGAGGCCTCAATACTCAATAATCTCAATACTTAACAAGCGTCTTTGGCCAATGCCACACGGGTTTAAACTTTAAGTTAATAAAAATTAATATTTTTTACATTTGTATGCACTTTTTATGGACCTAGTTTTACCTTGGACATCCGACTATCATAATATAAAACCAACTTTATGAGCCAATAAGTATTTAACCGTTAAGCATGTACCGATCATCTCCCTTTAAGGCCTCAACTGTTTATATGGTCTTCGGCCCAGGCCACAAGCGTTTATCAGTAAGGCCACGTTTATAAGATATAGACTTATAATCATCTTATAATTAAAGCGGTTATTACAGCGACTGTTGTGTGACAAACAGATTAATTGTGACAATCTCTGTATATACGTATATTGTATTCTATGAAGGGTAGTTTGTGCTCCTGTGTGGGGTAGCAGAGATCCTGTAATTAATAAATAAAATTAATATTAATTTATAAAAATTGTAACGACGATATTAGGTCCAAATGTAATAGAGAACGAGGTTATTGATATTATACCGGGAGCAATAGCAGATTTTCAGATTTTGGACTGCTATTGAAAAGATTTTTATAGAAAAACCTCAACAACCCTTTGTCCGTCCTAGAAATTGAAGACTTATTTACACATCCTATCTGGGATACGCCGGATAATCTGAATTGGTAATCAGTGGACGAAGCAAGTCTTTTTTCTTAACTATTGTTGACCAAAGGAGTTGTACATTTTTGCAGCGCTCGTAGGGTGGTTATAGCAATCACCAAGATTATGCAGTGTCCGTCGCAGTCAGTCCGAGATGGGTGACTATTTATGGCATTTCTATATTCGACCCTTCCCGGACTTCGGAAGACTCGCTAAGCTTTTGGGTCTAGCTACACGTTTATGTAATTTAAGCCAAGTCGCAGCCTTAAGTGCGGTTTGATAAGTTCCACCAGCCAGCAGGTGGCCACTAACCACCGAGTACGACCTAATCTCTCTCATGTTCATTTGCGAGAGATCTTTTGCCTAATAGTGGAAAGGTATAGGCCAGAAGTTCCCAATCAGGGGGGCGCAACCCCCTTGGGGGGCGTAGAGAGAAAGGTTGGGAAACCGTGGTATAGGCTGATCTATACATACCTTATTAGTCAACATCTTCAAAGGCATAAAACTGGCTCGGACTCGCAAGAGACGGTCGACATTGCAGTCCAAACCCATCTTGATACTCCATATGTCATCTACCAACGCAGGTTTCGGCAATTCCTTGGTAGTTTGACAAGTCTTGGCTGATTCATAGCTGCATTGTATATCGCAGAGTCGAAACTCTTTGAGTTTCAATGACCTGGGGGTTACCGAAATGTTATTCGATTGGTTACTTAAGTTACTTACATTTATTGGGGTCTAATAAATGCTCTTTTGTTTCTGTAGTTAGATATATAGTAGGACCACACGTACACAGAGTCTGGAATTGTTCTTTGTCTAGAAGTCGTTTTGGCATTTTTTTTAGTAATAAACTGTGGGAAGAATCATAAAAAATCTTTGTCTTCCAACGACCCGGGGGTTACCGAAATGTTATTTCACAAGTTACTGGATAGTTATTAAGGTTGCTTGTGTTTAATAGTGTCTTTGGGCAACTCCTTGGTAGTTTGACAAGTCCTGGCCGATTCATAGCTGCATTGAAAATCGCAGAGTCAAAACTCTGACTTTCAACGACCTGAGGGTTACCGGTATGTTATTTAAAAGATTACTGAATGGTTATTAAAGTTTCTTAAAGTAACTTTAGTAACCAATCAAAGCAGCTTTACTATTTTTACTGGCCATAAGGTGGACCAACGACCTGGTGAAGGACGCAGTTAAAAGCTGGATGCGTACAGCACACAGCCAGTCGTCGTGACGATCTTTAGGAGAGGGCTTTGATCTGCAGTATACATCATTTAGCTGATGATGACATAGATATTAAAAAGTTACACTAAGTTACAAGTTAATCTAATGGGGTCCAAGAAAAGCTGTTATTTTCCTACACTTAGGTACATAGAATTTTTTTTTAGAAGTTGTTGTGACATATTTAAACTATACAAAAAAAGTTTACCAAGTTTTTATTTTTTAAATTTAAAATACCTCAAAAAAATTACGATGAACGCTGTGCTCGCTTACATTTGCTCCCACTGTCAATCCGTATAAATATTACAGACATATCCTATTTGACAAAAATTGCTCAATCTAAAATTGATTGCTCAGAACTTGTTGCACGAGTATATCTTAACGTTCCTCCACGCCACTCCCGACCCAGAAATCTGCTCCATGTTCCGCAAACACGCACACTATATCGCCATAATAGTTACCTCATACGCTCATCTAAAATGTTTAATGAAACGATTGGTTCTACCCATACAGCTTTAGATTTATTTTCCAGCAGCCCAATAGCATTCAAAAACTATTTAACTAAAAGTGTTTTCCTTCCTCCATGTTATTATAGGACTTTGCAGCTATTTATTTAACCTACTAACTAATTAATTATTCAGTATTCCGACTCAATTGAGCACATGTTCTTTTTAACTGTGGCGGCTTGTAAATGGCTTTTTACTGCTAACCACTTAACTAACCTGTTTTGCTAGCTGTAAGCCACCCAAATAAAAAATAAAAAAAAATAAAATATTTTTGAGTGATTAACTGTGGGAAGAATCATAGAAATTCTTTAAGCTTCAACGTAAAATTTTGGTAGCCCCATATAGGTTACCAAATAGTTACCTTCTAATAAATACTGGGATGTTTTGACTGTGATGACAATTACTCTTTTAACAGACATCACAATCAAAATATTACTATTGTTATGTGTTCTCCTTGGGACAGCCGTACATCTTTTTATATTTATGTTAACATGATTATAATTTAGTGGTTAAAGAAATAACTTTCGTGCAGATACAATATTCATCGTCATCATCATCATCTCAGCCCATACTTGTCCACTGTTGAACATAGGCCTCCCCAATCGCTTTCCAGCGTAACCGGTCCGATGCCACCTGCATCCAACGACTTCCTGCGATTTTCACAAGATCGTCGGTCCATCTGGCAGGCGGTCGTCCCACGCTGCGCTTGCCAATACGTGGTCGCCACTCTAGAATCTTTCTGCTCCAACGCCCGTCCGATCTACGCGCTATGTGGCCCGCCCATTGCCACTTCAGCTTGCTAATCTTAAGGGCTATGTCGGTAACCTTGGTTCTACGAATCTCCTCATTCCTGATTCGATCGCGTAGAGAAACGCCGAGCATAGCTCTCTCCATAGCTCGCTGAGCAACTCTGAGCTATATTAAAGGTTACCAAAGAATAATGAGTTACCAAAGTTACCTGAAAGTTATATCGATGTTCTTGTGGCTGAGGCACGGCGACAATGGCACGGCGTAGGTGAAATTGTGGACCGTGTTGGCGCACACGTGCTCGGTGAAGAGCGACGAGTTTATTATGGACTTGCTGGAAACCCCGACGCGTACTGTGTCACATTCTGGAAGGTTACCATTTAGTTATTTGAGCAGTGATAGCCTAATGGTAGAATGCTCGCCTTGTATTAAAGAGGTTAAAATTCAAAGCTGGCATAGAGATCAAAATCAAAAGTCTTTTATTCATGTAGACCAAAAGGCACTTATGAATGGTCGAAAATAGAAAATTATTGATTACTTAAGACTCTACCACCCGTTCGGAAAGTCATTCCTGTGGAGAAGAAGGGCAAAACTCCACGGTTACTCTTTTTAAAATGTGATTTTTACAATTCTTTTTGTATACATTGCATTTATGAGGTATGGAAGAACAATGCAGAACGAGCTACATAGATGTGCTAAAGTATAGACTAAACATAAGTGTACTTACACTTACTTTGTCATAGAATAATACTCACCATGAGGTCCAGAATTTTCATGACTATCACTCAGCATCATATCCTCAGAGCTGAATTCTTCTCTCGTGTCCCTCTTTCTAACATCTCTCTTAACTCTACTCCCATTCTCCGTCCCATTCTGTTTATTCGGATCCAAATCATTTGACTCCGCAACTATTTCATCATTAATCTTAAAGGACTCGTTTTCAGATCGGAGAGTTTCATCTTTTTTTATTTCTGTGTTATTTTTTTCTGGTATCATTGGTATGTTTGGGAGTTTGTCTCTGGGTAAAGGTTCCAGAGGTCTTATGAATGTGTCGTTTAGTTCTTTGTCTGGTTTTGATCTCTCTAAGGGTTCTTGGTTGTCGTATGTTTGGGATGGGTCTAGACCGCAGGGTGACTGTGAAAAATAGAATACTATTAGAGATCTATCTATCTATCTATATCGCCAGATCCCTTACGGGGTAGGCAGAGAGTACAGAGTTCCAACAGGCTCTTTCCTTACATACCTCTCTGGCTTCCTCTACTCTCATAGTCCGTCTCATACACGCTCGCCGGTTACGGAGACTCCTGACTTGTCCTTCAGATAAGACCCGGTCTATTTGGTCATGGTAAGATAGTCTAGGTCTTCCCCGGCACCTACATCCTTCCACTTTCGCATTGTATATCTGTTTTGTCATTCTTTCTTCGGACATTCTTTCTATATGCCCGAACCAACGGAGCATACCCTTTCTCATCTTTACACCGATACTCTCTTTCATACCTACTTGCTTTCTTACTATTAGAGATACTTATGAATTATTATTTTTTTAACCGCCTTCAACCAAGTATCCTATATATCCTATATTAGATATATTTCGGATTGAGGTGATTGTTAATTTTTTGTTAAACCGGGAATAACGAGGGTATTACATAACTGATTTGCCTTGCGGGATAAAAACCTGTGACTGCTATATATAGTAGGCCTAGGGATGTATTTCTAGGCCATTTGGCCTAGGTAGTCAAAATGAGAGACAGAATGGTGACTTCAAAATTTGTTCAAAATGGCGTCTTGACATTTCAACTCCCGACATCACAGCCATTTGGTCTGATATCCATTTTTGCAACTTTTCAGGAGAGCAAAAATAAAATTTAAATGTTATTTATTTTTATATGCTTTTGAAGATTATGGTGTGGTGGCCTAGGTAGTCAAAATGAGAGATAAAATGGCGACTTCAAAATTTATTCAAAATGGCGTCTTGACAGTTCAATATTGTCATTTAAAATAGCGCTTCCAAATATTAAATCTATAACGGTTTTTACTAGTTTTAATGTTGATCTTACCAAAACTGATCGAATCCATGCTGTGATCCTTTTAAAATCCTTGAAACGCAGCGTGTAATATAACATTTAGATAAAATTAAGTTCAGATCTAGGTATTTAACTTCGTTATTTATCAAATTTACAATTATATTTCATTTCACAGAAAATCATTTGTAATTAGCTAGTGTTATAAAGCATCGCATGTGCTACTGTTTGCTACTAAAGCGAAGAATTACGATCGTTCTGCTGGTTAGCGTTATGGTTGATAATGACATCTTACTGATAAAAATGGCGGCAATCGGATGTACGCCTAAACTGCTTGAATTTTTTGCCAACCACATGCGGGACAGGCGGCAATATGTTGAATATGGGGGGGGGGGGGGGGGGGTTAAATCCAACCAATAGTATACCAGATCAGGAGTAAGCCAAGGTAGTAATTTGGGACCCCAAGGTAGTAATGACCTGCCTGAAGTAGTCAAAGACAGTACATGCTTGCTCTTTGCAGACGACCTCAAACTGTTGTTAGCGGTTAAAGATCGTAATGACTGTAAGCGTTTACAAGAGGACGTAAACAGGGTTGCGGAATGGAGTGTAAGAAATAAGTTATATTTTAACACACAAAAATGCTCTGTCATTAGTTTCGGTCGCAAAAGAGTACAAGTACAGTATAAATACAAGCTAGACAACGTTTTGATGGAGAGAACGGACGCAGTGCGAGATTTAGGGGTGCGCATGAATATTCGTTTGGATTATAAATAATTTTTTTTTATTTTTTTAAGCCCCACACTAGGCTTAATTAAAATTGTGTCGTGGGTACGTTTACAAATTTTTAATATCTATTTTTAATATTATCTTATTTTTATTTTTAATATCTACCACCAGAGGGCACGCTGAGAAGGTCCGGTGAGAATCTCAGCCGGGTATTTACATTAAATTTTTATTCGACTGGCCATTTTTGCAAAATCAACTCTTTGGATCTGAATTCCTTTTTATAACCATTTTTTTTAACTACTCTTTTTTTAATTTTTTTTTTGAAACGTAGCCCCACTCTAGGATTTATTCCTGTATCGTGGGTGCGTTTACAAACATGAATATTCACATACACAAATACCCAGACCGGAACAAATAATTGTGGATCACACAAAGATTTGTCCCGTGCGGGAATCGAACCCGCGACTATTAGACACAGTGGGCGGAGCGGGTTAAGCTCTTAACCAATGCGCTAAATCGTCAAAATCATAAACACTTGTAAAAGAGCATATAGAATATTAGGTTTTGTACTCCGACAAGCAGGAAATTTTACAAACATAAAAGCTATTACAACTTTATATAATTCCTTGGTAAGATCTCAACTGGAAAATAATTTTATGATATGGGCCCCGCATGAAACAAAATATGTAAACGAATACAAAATAAATTTACCAGATATTTATACTTAAGGCTATATGGGGTCTATCCTTTTTATCCCTTAATGTACCCAACCTTGTTTGTCTTAGGCATGGTTGGGTAAAATAAGTTGGAAACAAGAAGAAGCTTAGGCCTTGCTGTTTATATTTTTAAATTATTAAGAGGAAAAATATCTAACTCGGCATAGACGAAGACCGCACTTGTTTAAGGTGCCGGCCGGCAAGACCAATTTGCAGGGGAAAACTCCAATGACCCGCGCCTTACGTACACTTAATGAAGATGCTAAGAAAATTGATTTGTTCTCTTGCTATTTGGGAGAATTCGAAAGAGTTACATTGAGTACCATTTGTTATACTGCATGAAATTTAATAACCACACTGTCGCATTGGATTATTCTGTTATGATTGTGCTGATAATGTAGAAATAAATAAATAATATGAGATCTCATATCAAGTGCGATTTTAGCTGTTATTTTGAAGAAAAGTAGCAATGGGACGAATGAAATATCATCATCATCATCATCATTTCAGCCTATACTTGTCCACTGCTGAACATAGGCCTCCCCAATCGCTTTCCAGCGTAACCGGTCCGATGCCACCTGCATCCAACGATTTCCTGCGATTTTCACAAGATCGTCGGTCCATCTGGCAGGCGGTCGTCCTACGCTGCGCTTGCCAATACGTGGTCTCCACTCTAGAATCTTTCTGCCCCAACGCCCGTCCAATCTTCGCGCTATGTGGCCAGCCCATTGCCACTTCAGCATGCTAATCCTGAGGGCTATGTCGGTGACCTTGGTTCTTCTACGAATCTCCTCATATATAATAATAATAATAATTTATTACCCAAAAAAAGTTAACCCTAATGTAGTAAAATGTACACAATAAATTAAAAAAAAACCAGTACGCTATAAGCATAGGAATTGGAACCCTGTCTCCTAAACTAGGTGTATAAACCTGTATCTTAGGAGTCAGTGAAACAACCGTTGCAATGTCACTTTAGAGCCTGGAGCTAAAATAGACAATTAAAGAGAGAAAAAAATAAAAAAGAAATAATTAAAAATGTATTAGGTGTGTTAGGTTATATATATATATACATATAACAATCAAAAATATATACTTTGGAGGCCTATATTACATATGGTATCGTGGGGAAAATATGCAAGTTTGAGTGAGCAGTAAAAGAGGAGTGAGAGTATTATGTGTAATTTGTAGAGTGAGGTGTGAGTGGCTGTGAGTCAGTGTTGGGCAAAAATCAATTGATTAAACAATTGACAATTAACAATTGATCAATTGTAATTGCAGTGTTATGCAATTAACAATTGATCAATTGTAATTGCAATGTTTTGCAATTAACAATTGATCAATTGTAATTGCAAAACATTGCAATTACAATTGATCAATTGTTAATCGTTTTATGCACATTTACGATTAAACAATTAACAATTAATCATCAAAAAAAGCACACTTAACGTTGGCGCAATGTGGGATTGTACAATGTACACTTCTGTCTGGTGTTGTAAGGCTTGAATCGGGAGTACGATGCTTAAGTGAAAGCTTGCCTTCTAAAAAGACTCAAGACAAAACAAGACACAATCATCTATGAGATTTTAGGGGATGGTGATAACTAAAATGGCGTTAATTTTTGGATCAAAGATGGCGGTCGCGACTTCTTATGAATATTCAATATGAGCATCGTTTTTGGGGTTTAAGAGTATGCTGATTATAAATATGGGTTGATTACGAACAAACTAAACACGAACGAACACTATATTCGTTATCAGCACCCCCAAAACCCCAAAAATGATATCCATATTAATTTAACACAAATATCAATTTACTTGTACTTGTCAGTATCAATCTAACCAGCCTAAACACGAGGGGTTTTGTCCAGTTCACATGTTTCTATGGCCACCTTCCAACTTCATCATCAGACCAACCCCATGGTACCATATTATTGTATTGTTACCGAATTTACATACGTATGCCAATTTCAGCTGATTCGGATACCGTAAGTGCTTGAAAAAAGGATCAGAAGAGTTGATCCGGAAAGACAGACAGACATACGAACAGTGAAAGTTAAATGAAAGTTTGTAAAAAATTCAGTATTTCTATTTTGTCCCTATAAGAATTGAATATTTTACAAGTTCCAGTTCCATATAAAACCATTCGACATTCGTTCAATACACTGCACCCCTCTGCCAACCCCCCGTGCAATCAATATGTTTGTTTATCAATAAGTACCTAAACTTTAAAGAAACGCGCGCGCAATCGTCGCCTTTCGGCAGCGGCACGAACCGACAAGTGCGCGCGCGTCAGTAGTAGGGTTGCCACCTATTATTTGAGCAAATAAAGTACATTGGTTTTTAAAGGAAGGCAAAAAATTACATTGTATCTAAATAAAATATTATTTATTTCACTTTACTATTTTGTTTAAAAACATATGTTTTATTACTTTTAGAACTTTTCAATCACTATTATCATTGCTAAACACCTTCACAGCATGTTAACAGTCTATGATAATTTAAATAGATTGGAGAAAGAATTTAAAAGTGCTTATAGTATTTACTATTTTCTTTAAGTTAGCGAAGTTGTACATGTAACAATGTTTTTTTCTTAAATCTAGCTTACCATATATTCGGATTCTAACACCAGACATCATCCACTTTAAATAAAACTATTTTTTTCGGATTTTATCGCGGTTTATTTTTGATTTTTAAGTTCCCGACGTTAAATAACCGTTATAAACCGCGATAGAATCAGAAAAAATAGTTTTATTTCATGTGTAATATTCGTGTAAATCTAAGAACTCAGTATCATCCACTTTGCTTTTAATGCGTTCAATTATTTTCTTTTTAATGATTTATGTAAAATGAATCTTAAAAAATCTATTTTCGCGTACTTTACAGTTCTCATAAAGTATGAAGTATACTTACCCTAAATAACGTACAATACGTACTTTAGAATAAGCTATGGGTGGCAACCCTAGATACTCGTCGCCTTTCGGCACCGACACGAGCCGACAAAGTGCACGTGCGGTAGGTAGGTAAAGTCGGTCGGTAGTGCCACAGTATCTATCTATCCAGTAACTCATCTAAGCCGTTTTAGTGGCATAATTACACTCCCGTCAGAACGCTGGTAAGTTTAGCACCTTTTATTGGATTTAAAACTAATCTAGTCATTTATTAAAACTAATCTACTGCAGTGGATATAAGCCTGTATTTTTTCGATATGAGTGCAGAGTAATACAATTTAACATAGACATTGTGCAATAACAGCATAATGAAAACGTTTATAATTTTAATTTTTATGCTCAAGAATATATTATTTACCTTTATTGCAAATTGTTTCTAGAAACACGTTTTCTCCTTTTACGAATAAGTATTTTCATTATATATAAGTATTCTCGTATCTCATTCTTATTGAGAGTTTTTATGATAGATTACTCGGAAATTGTATATAAGTTAAAACCGATATATGTTAAAAACCACATGAGTTACTAAATATCAATTTGGCGATTCCAGTGGCCATTATTTTAATTCTAATAATAGATACATATTGAGAAACCATACAAGCCCTCATGTATCGATTTTGATAGCAATAAGCAAATAGCGATGTAGTAACTAATAAGTTAAAAGTGGTCATTTTATTCTAAATATTAAGGCCTAATAGCACAAAAAGCCAAAATATTTAAATTTGTATTAATTTTCTATCTATCTATATTGTCACGCCTGATCCCTTGTGGGATATGCAGAGAGTAAAGAGTTCGAACAGGTTATTTCTTCACAGAACGTTCTAATGTTAGTTGTAAAAAAAGCGTCCGTCTCGGACGTGCATGCCACCGCGGCTTATTACATGCGGAAAACTATCGAGAAGGCGTGTAGAGCGCGCGTCTGTGTGCGTGAGTTTGATTCGGACCGTAAGTACTAAGATGTTTTACTGTGTTATAGTACACTGTGGTAGGGCACACCACATACCCCGCCTACATATCGACATAACTTTTTTCGGAGTGCAAAGTATCGCCTACATTTCAACACGATCTCACTTCAGAGTACTTTTGTGTGTGTACTTATAGTAGTAGGTATTTAAACTTACGAATTTTCTATTAAGTATATTCGCATATTTCAACGAATATTTCCACCCTTTTTGGATATTATAGTCATTATGGATAAAAAGGAATATAGTTATATGTCAGATAACACGTCGGATACGGACATCAATGAACAGTTAGATCAAGATGGGCAGTCTTCAGGGCCGAGCTCAATCACGCCAATATCTTCACCCCCGCGTCTTGCACTTGCACATATAATCACAGTTCTGTGTACTAAATGCTCGCCTTCCACTACTAAAATCAGAGGATTCGATAACTGTACGTCCAATTTTCTGAGTCACCTCAAACGGAAACATGGATAACATTGTGTAAATGAATATAAAAGATACATAAAAACAAAGAAAAATAACAAAAAAGGTGCAAAAATTCCAAAAAAAATTACCGACAAGGGGCTTAAGAAAAGTTGAAGAGGTCCAGCCACATACACAAGAAAAATTTGCACAAAATATGATAAACTATAAACCCCAAAAATGAAACCCGTATCGATTTAACTCCAAAAGTCGCGTCCGCCATCTCGGTTTCAAATGTTAACGCCATATTCGTTATCAGCATCCCCTAAACCCCCAAAAGTGACACCTATATTGATTTTACATCAAGAATCACGTCCGCCGTCTTGGATTTTTAAATAACGTTATATTTCTACTCAGCATCCCTTAAAACCCTAAAAGTGACACCCATATTGATTTTATTTCAAAAGTCGCGTCCGCCATCCTGAATCCAGAAACTAACGCCATATTCTTAATCAACATCCCCTAAAACCCCGAACTCGATATCCATATCGATTTTCATAAAAAGTCGCGTCCGCCATCTCGGATTTTAAAATTATCGGTATATTTGTTATCAGCATAACCTAAACCCTCTCAGTTGGAGAGGAGGCCCGTGCCCAGCAGTGGGACAGTTTATTAACAGGGCTAATATCATTATAACCTAAACCCTGAAATCGATACCCATATAGATTTTCATAAAAAGTCGCGTCCGCCATCTTGGATTTTAAAATTAACTTTACATTTGTTATCAGCATCCCCTAAACCCCCAAAGTCCATACCCATATTGATTTTCATAAAAAGTCGCGGCCGCCATCTTGGATTTTAAAATTAACATTATTTTCGTTATTAACATCCCTCAAAACCATAAAAGTGACACGCATATTGATTTTGTTACAAAAGTCACGTCCGCCATCTTAGATCCAGAAATTAACGTCATATTCGTAATCAGCATGCCCTAATATCGCAAATGTGACACCCATATTGATTTAACTTCAAAAGTCGCGTCCGACATCTTAGATCCAAAAATTCACGCCATATTCGCAATCATTATTCCCGAAACCCCAAAAGTGACACCCATTTTACTTCAAAAGTCACGTCGCCATCTTGGATGTGTTTAAAATATATTCTCTCGTGTGTTTAATTGTTAATTGTTTAATCGTAAACATGCAAAAAACGATTAACAATTGATCAATGGTAATTGCAACGTTTTACAATTACCATTGATCAATTGTTAATTGTGAAAGCCTACAATTAACAATTAATTTTTCAATCGTCAATTGCAATTGATGTTTTCTGCGATTGAAATTTCAATTGTTTGATCCTACAATTGAACAATTAAACAATTAGTGCCCAACACTGCTGTGAGTCGTGTAATTATATGTAGGGAATGTGTTATGTGTGTAGAGTATGTGTTTATTATGGTGTATGTTGTATGGGGGGGGGGGGGGGGGGGGGGTAAGTGAAAGTGTTTGATAGCCACACCGTTTTATGCGATCACTAGGCGCCTAAAGTACATGAAACTAGATCCTCAATCTCGTCATAAGTGAGTGATTTAAGATAAGTTGAAATATATAATCCAAAGTTAATTCATGTAGACCTAAAATTACTTAAGAATGATCAAGAAAGAAATACTAGTGGTTACTTAAGACTACCATCCGTTTAAAATGTCATTCTTGTGGAAAAGAAGGGCAAGAAACTCCACGATATAAAAAAAAAAAAAAGTTGACTTTTGAATTTTTATATACATTGCGTTAATTTGGGAGAACAAGAGATACAGAGTGAGCTAAACAAGCTTATATTACACATGCTAACTGTGAACTGTTCTATGCTAATTAAATATAACAGCTTACCTGACACTCTGGGTCCAATTCGTTATTTGTGTTGGCTGCGAAAGAACACCCAGCTCCGATGACATCAGCTATCCTGGATAGGCTTATAGGCCGTTCCGTTTGAATCGACTGTTGCGTGTGTAGCGTATCTGAAATAGGCATCATTACATATTATAACGCGGTCGAGGCGCTCGTAGCGCCGAGTTGTGAGAGAAGGCGTTTGCCCAGCAGTGGGACAGTAAGCAAGATCGTAGGTTTGATATTCTTCTATCTATCTCTACCTATATCATCACGCCAGATCCCTTGCGGGGTAGGCAGAGAGTACAGAGTTCCAACGGGTTCTTTCCTTACATACCTCTCTGGCTTCCTCCACTCTCATAGTTCGTCTCATACACGCTCGCCGGTTACGGTGACTCTTGGCTTGCCCTTCAGATAAGACTCGATCTATTTGGCCATGGTAAGATAGTCTAGACCTCCCCCGGTACCTATATCCTTCTGATATTCTTATTTTTATTATAATGAGGCAAGGAAGGATAATGATGTACTCACTTATAAGATGGTTCGAGTAGACTTTAGTTGCGTGTGTGGTAGATACAGTATGGAAAAGTTCTGTTGGGGTCGTAGTTGTGTACTCTTGAGTCGTTTTGTGAGGTCCTTTCTCTGTAACAGAACAAGCTATGTTTAATCTGAGTATTTTTTATGGGACTAAGTCAGCCACACATTCCCACTATTGTAACTCCTATAAGCCAGGATCCACAATAGTCTCAGATGACACCAAGGTTTGAACGTTGGGGTGTCCCGGGAAGCGCTTTATTTATACTTTATGCACTGTTGGTACATAGGCGGACTTAATGTAGACTGGCATTTTCTGCCAGTCTACCTTAGGGTGATGCAGAAGCTAGTGAAGCAGGTGCAAATCCGAGTTAGGAGAGAAAGACAGATAGAAATAGTAATATATATATGACTGCCTCGTTGGTCTGGTGGCAAAGCGCATCGCTTTGTGATCACGAGGTCCTGGGTTCAAATCCTAGGTCGGACAAATGTAGTTTTTCTAACGAAAAATTCCCAGTATGAGTCCGGAGTCTGGAATTGTGCCCGGTATATGGCAATAGGCTCGCCCCCTATTACATGGGACCTAACATCGTCGGCGAAACGTGGGTGTACTCAGTACACCTCTTCTACCCCCTCTGGGGAATATAGGCGTGACGGTGTGTATATATATATATATATATATATATATATATATATATATATATATATATATATATATACACATAGAATATATACGAATAGCTATATATATTAGGTAACAACGTTGATTCTGCCAATGTTTTGAGCAGATAATCCTGCACTTTTGTTTTGAACATCCAGTGGTAGTGCATTCCATAACCAGATAGACTGAACAAATAAAGAAGAGTGAACATAGTCCGATCGGTGAGAAGAACATTAAAGAAGTCAATTATTTAGGGAGCGAAGATTCTTATTATGATTTAAACATAAATATTAAAAATGAGATGTAAGATAATCAGGCGAAGTGGGAGAGTTAAGAATGGAAAACAACTTTGTCAGTGCCCTCTGAATTGCGTTGGCGAATAGGTAACCAATTTAAGAGAGATCAATACTCAGACACATGGTCAAATTTACACAAGTTATAGATAAATCGAATGCAGTTATTAAGAGGACGGCCAAGTTTGTTGAGATGATTTGCATTCAGGTCGAAGCAGCACACATCACCATAATCGAAAATGGAAAAAATTTAGGCCTGCACGAGCATTGCTTTAATCGTTTTGGAATCCGCAACAAATTTAATTAGAAAGACAAGCAGGAGTTTGTCTGAGTATATGCACCTTGGTCTACTAAACCGAGTAACTAGGGTCGATGCTCAAGACAAATCTTTGATTAGGTATAGATAAAAAGAACACTGTTTTCAACATTTTCTAAGCGGTGGTTGCGTGGGTGTACTGTGTACATCTACGCCACCCATATTTCGTGAATTTAGGTCTCAACGTAATAGGAAACAGACTTATTGTGATACATTGTTCAACTTTGGACCGCTACATAGTGTTAAAGATTATTCAAGTATTTTTTTTATTTGTACGATCAATTAATTTCAATTTCAATTGCTATTAAATGAATCCCCCTAAGGTTCTTTGAAATAACTATTATTTTGGACGTCAAACGCTTCAGTCCCTCCCGTGACCACGGGTGCTGTAGAGCACTCAAAACGTCGGGATCTTAACCAAAAATAAACCACGATAAAATCCGAAATATTAATATTGCCATTTAAAGTTTTCACAATTGTTTTGTTCCCAACTCTGCATTTTAAAAGTAAAATGACATTTTCACCGACCTAGAACTCAAATCCAGGATCTCGTGATCGTTAGTCGCACCAGACCAACGATTGCCTTATTCAAAATTACAACTCCCTGAATTCGATCCTAAATTAGATTATACTCTTTTCGAATCGACGAATCTACCAATTTGTCAGACGATATTTCTGACCAATGGCTTGATTCGTAAATAAATAATGAGATAATTATATTTTGTTCTTAAATTATTTTTATTAATATCGATACATTCTTCGCCATAAATTTTCTCGATACGATATTCAATCGATTCTATTCCACACTCACAACATTTCTAGAAACGGCAGCGTACCCATGACTGGTGAAAAGGACTATAAGTGCGGTTTCTCTAATGAAAAATTCTTAGTGTAATTTCTTAGTGCATCAAAGTGAGAGATGGTTATTTTTATAAGGTATGACATTAATAATTACCTTTAGCTGTTTTCTTTGAAGTCGCATGTTGTGATGGCTTTGGATTCTGTAACAAAAATGCTTATTATTATATATGTCGTATCCTATTATTTAAAACCACAGTTAATGAAATGTCAAGCAGTTATTTTCATTTTAGTAACCTTTTGATCTTGTCTATAGACATAGTCTAGTCTTTATTAATTGCTTGAAGCGATGATAGATGACAGCTGTCAGATGACGATTTATCGATGACAGATAGTCGATGTAAGATGGCGAACGGCGGTGCCTTGTCATTCGATTGGCAACAGGGCGAGCGACCGGACGTATCGCGGAGCAGCTAACCTCACTGCATTCCATGTGACAATAATAATCTCCAACTATTGTGCGCATCCTTGGGTATCAAGGAAGATAAGCATACCGGACGGGGCCCTAGTGTTATTTCAAGATTTTCAAAACTAGTATAGGTTAGAAAATCTTGAAATAACACTAATCCCACTGCTGGGCAAGGGCCTTCGCTCACAAATCGAAGTGAGAGAGGGACCTAATGTGGTGCTGTGGAGGTAGGTTTGTGATCTTGATCTTATCAACTTAATTTTTGAAGTTTAAGTATTTTTTTGCATTCAAATAACCGTAATAATTTTCAGGTATTTTTATCTGGTAACTTATACCTCCCCCTCAAACTTTGGAAGGTTCACCTTATTTTTTTTTATTTGTTCATTTGGTACATGGATTACCTGTATTTGGTTGAGGTCGGGCGGTGCCCTATGTACTGGTACGTCGTTAGAGTTCACTTTCCCGTAATGCGGATAATTGTGGTACTTCTCGTGCATTCTGATCTCTTTCATAGTTATGAGCTCCTGGTGTTCCCGGAAGTAGAGAGCGGACATTACTACTAGGCTGTAAGTAGAATAAATAATATTAATAAACAGGTATAGGTTTCAAATTTTGGTTCACACTTTTGATTTGCCGAAGGGTATGTGGCCACAGTAGATTTGCTTGTCTACCTCGTTAGTCGAGTGGCGTATGATACGCGTAGCAAACACGAGGCCCTGACTTCGAATCCTAGGTGTTTTAAAACCAGTAAAATTCCCATTCGCTAATACTAAAAGTAGCAAGTCTGAAAATGTAAATTAAAAGTGGCGAGCTCATTGCCATTATAGTAATGGCCATAGGCTTACTCCCCATTACATTGGGACCTAAAAACGTACACAGCATCTTTGCCACTCACACTTGTGACGATGTTTCAATTTCAGACTTGCTACTTTTAGCATTAGAGGGCTGCGATTTAGTTGCCAGTGTTTCATTTTTAAATTTGTATTTTCAGACTTGCTACTTTTAGCATTAGCGAGCTGCGATTTAGTTGCCAGTGTTTCATTTTTGAATTTGTATTTTCAGACTTGTTACTTTTAGCATTAGCGGGCTGCGATTTAGTTGCCAGTGTTTCATTTTTAAATTTGTATTTTCAGACTTGCTACTTTTAGCATTAGTGGGCTGCGATTTAGTTGCCGGTATTTCATTGTTAAATTTATATTTTCACACTTGCTACTTTTAGCATTAGCGGGATGAGCGTGTGGGACAAAGTATCTTAAAAAATAAGATAAATTCGCTTTTCAGTATTTTAAAAATATACCTTCTTTAAATCGAGTGCGGTAAGGTTTGGATTTCAGTGCAGTAATTCGTAGCAGATCGTACAGTAGCAAGTGTGACGCTACTTAACATTAATTCTTAGCGCATTAAAAATCATTACCAGTGGAATTTCACATGCGAAAATTATTACGATTTCATTAAATGAAAATGAGTTAAAAGAAACAATTATTTCCATGTTTAGTGCTCACTACAACACGAGTTAGTTTTCCGCGAAAGAAACCTAGTTACAATATTAGTAGTATTATCCTACTAGTCATATTATCCTACTAGTCCCACTGTTATTATAAATTCGAAAGTATTGTTTATGCTTGTAACTGAATCACCCAAAAACGGATGAGCGGCTTTACATGAAATTTGGCACACAGATAGTTTATTACCTGAATTAACACATAGTATACTCTTTATCCCGGAAAAATGTTAGGTTCCTGTCTTAAGTTAACGCGGACGAAGTCGCGGGCATAAACTAGTATTTAAAAAAATACTCACCAAACGGCCATAATAAATATCAATATTGTTATAACAATCTGCAACAGCTTATTCGATATTAATTCACTGGTATCCCCATACTCTCTGCGGCAACAAAATCCCAATCTAGAGTTGCCATACGAAAAATTATCGTCGCTCTTCATCCATAGACACGTTTCTTTTTTCTTAGACAAAGTGCTGTACTCTTCGGGGTATTTCTGTATCGATTCTGTATAAGTAGGGTTATCGATTTCGGGTTTATCGATTTTAGAATGGTATCTAACGCTGTTGGTCTTATTGTAATTGTAATATTTCCCATATTTTGTGTAGTTCCCGTGGCAATTTTTGCACTGTTTTCGGGTGTATTTCGGCGAGTTGTGGCTGAGTTTCTGGCAACACTCGTGTTTTCTGATGTTGCGGGCAATGTCGCGGATTTGATCTATGGATATGTTTCCGTCACTGTATAGAGATTTTGAGGAGTTTGATATGGCTGAATAGCGGGAATCTGGAATAACATAAATGGTTAAGTCTCCACATTGCTGGTTCAAAACCTGCCTCGTTAGTATCTCAGCGCGTGACGCAGCAGGCGATCGTGAGGTTTTGAGTTGGAATCCTCAGTCAATCAAGTAAACAAAGTATGGATTTTCTAAATAAAGATTTTTCTGAGAGAGATTCTGGAATTGTGTCCGGTATAACAGCTATAGACTCGCCCCCTATTATATTGGGGCCTTATATAATACATTTCTGTCACGACTGCTTCGGAATATGGAATGTGGTACTCATTGTTGTAAATTTTATACAATAGGTTTGGTTTGGTAGAGAGAAGAGTGAGTGCAGGGAACAAAGTGAATGGTACGATGGGAAAGCTACTTGGAGCCGGCACTTAAGCCAAAAGGCGCAGCTGGTCATACATAACGGGCAAGACCAAGACTATCTTACCATGACCAAATAGACCGAGTCTTATCTGAAGGAAGTCAAGAGTCTCCGTAACCGCGAGCGTGTGTGAGACAAACTATTAGAGTGCTGGACGCCAGAGAGGTCTGTAAGGAAAGAACTGTTGGAACTCTCTGCCTGCCCTGCAAGGGATATGGCGTAATGATATATATAGATAGGATTGGTTCGCTCTTCGCCTTAAAAAGGTGTCAATGTTTACCAAATCATATTGTGTCATTTTCTAATAATATACCTGATTTTGCAATAAATTTGATGCATTTTTGTCTGAAGTTTGAATACATATAAAACATTCAGACAAAAATTCAAGAGATTGAAGCAAGATGTCATTTTTTCTATCATAGATCATTTTTCTTGAAACAAAGGTTTAAATTTCCGGACATATCAGGAAATTACCTATTGTCTGGTAACCCTATTTAAATGTATATCTCAAAATGGCATTTTAAACGTTCAAAAATAGCTTACCATTGCTAACACTTGATCTTGAGCTATCCCGGCGTTGTAATATACTGATCTTGAACAATTTCTTGTTGATTCTCTCCAACTTGTCAATCCTGGATTCCAGATTACCTGTCACTTTGGACAGTTCTTTGACGGCACCAAGGTTCTCCATGAATATACGGTCCTGGTAAAAAAATATATGACAGCCATAAAAATATTATTATCTCGATTGATTTGAACCCTATTCTCAC
This sequence comes from Phalera bucephala, assembly GCA_905147815.2. NCBI lineage: Eukaryota > Metazoa > Arthropoda > Insecta > Lepidoptera > Notodontidae > Phalera > Phalera bucephala. The sequence continues at coordinate 6,933,638 of LR990635.1, read as the reverse complement.
AAATCGAGGTGAGAGAAATTAGGTCATACTCAACCAGATCGGTATCGGGGAGGCAGGTTTGTGGACACCTGCTTCTCAAGCCTCTCATTAGGCCTCCAACTTGGCTTAATGAATGCCACATGAAGTGGTTACCGGGACCAACGGTTTCACGTGTTTCCTCTTGATGAAAGAAGAAGTAGAAATGCATTTCCAAGCACGTTCAAATATGGATATGGCAGAAACCATGACCCATTTCAAATGACCGAGTCGAATACTGTTTTATTTTGTCCTGCATCGCTACAAGAATGAGATCTGTGGTGTGTGTGTGTGTGTGTGAGTGATGTACGCTGTTGGCCACGAGGCCTTTACAGCTTCACCGGACTTAAGGGAGAGCGTGCAACCACTACGCTCGAGCTAGAAGGGCAAGAGGCGACATACTCGAGGGGGCCTTGAAGAGGCGGCTTCGGTTGGGACAGTCGCTGCGGGGTGAGGGGGTGCACTACTAAGTGCACCGGTCAACCGCCGGCTAGGGGAGGGGATCTACGACTTCGTCGTCGTCGGCGCCCGTATTCGGAGCGGAAAGAAGGGATGACAAAGCATCGGGGGGATCGGTGAGAACATGTCGCGGCCGGCAGTGGCGGGGGCGGGAGCGGCAGGGGTCGGGGGGGGGGGGGATCGTAGTCTGCGGCGGCTACGATTAACGGATTCGCATGGGTAGATGCGTTCGCGAAGTGTCGAGTTGTCGCCTTTTTAATATAGGCGTGAATAGGTTCGAGACCGAGATCGGAGTGGAGGTCGACATTCCGTAAAAACCATGGGGCTCCTACGGCTTTACAGAGGAAGCGGTTTTGAACCGCTTGGAGTTTGTCAATGTGAGAGGGGTCCGAGTGCCCAAAGATCTGTGGGGTATGGGAGACTCCCATAGTCATCATCATCGTATGGTGGTGTATTTTTAATAATGGGAACCACGATCAAATCTTAATGTCAGAGTGGAGCAGCCCCTCGAATCCGTTGATGGAGGACCACACCAGCCGTTGCTCTTTAAGCTTTGTACTACGTGTGAAGCGACCGAACTCTCCCATCGCTTTTTTGACCGGATGTTGGGGTGGTTTTTACTACACTGTAACTAATATAAGTATGTGGCAGGAACGTCGTGGCAGGATTTAATAAAGGGAAGATCTTCTAGCCAGACGGGTGTTGTCTGGCGGGGTCACTCTCCCAAGAGTTGTTGTCGGCGGTTTGTATACAAGCTGTACCATAAATAACGCAAAACCTCAGACACACTGATTAGATAATTACTTCACAAATTTAATACTAAAACCAAATTTCCAATATTTTTTTTACCCCTTTTGGTATTTGTATACCCCAATTAACAATGAAACTTGTACGTGTATGTGTGCGTATTGAGAAATACGTTTTAGAAATGCATTAGTGTTGCTTTCAATCAAATATATATTTAGTTTATTACAGCGCACTAAAGGTTTAACAGCATTTTGTTACAAATGAAAAAAAAATTAAGGTACAATACAAATTGTCGGAATCAATTCCGTTCGATTAGAACGAACTACTTTCAGGTCCTGCGTTTATTATGTTACAGCTTGTATATGCAAGGCGATGTACAAACTCTCATATCGCGTTCGAGACGTGTATAAAATCGACGATATCGTCGATTTTATATTTATTTATTTTATTTTGTTATTTAAGGTAAGCTTACAGACTCGTAACGAAAATAATATGTTGAAACAAACAAATAACAATGTTGCTAATTACAAGCTCACACAGATTAAATAAAGGAAAACATTCTGAAAATTACAGAAATTACACACACCGTCACGCCTATATTCCCCAGAGGAGGTGGCAGATTTGTACTGAGTACAACCACGTTTCGCTGACGATGTTAGGTCCCATCTAATAGGGGGCGAGCCTATTGCCATATACCGGGCACAATTCCAGACTCCGGACTCATACTGGGAATTTTTCGTTAGAAAAACTACATTTGTCCGACCTAGGATTTGAACCCAGGACCTCGTGATCACAAAGCGATGTGCTTTGCCACCAGACCAACGAGGCAGTCACTAGACCAACGAAGCAGTCGTTATTATGATAGTGAAATAATAATAAAAAATAGAAAAACTAGATTAAAACATAAAATAAATAAAACACCAGTGAAAAAGAAGGAAAAAAATTAAAACCAAAATAAAAACCAAGAAGCACTTAAAGAACAGTACAGTCTGAGTGATGCCTGCTTCAGTTATTTTCTAACGAAAGAAGAATGTTGTATTCAAATTCAAACGTTTATTGCTTTCCATAGTGTTTATTGCTTTCCATAGGTTAAAACATTAATATTGTACAATTATGGACCCTGTCGGGCGCAGCAAAGTTAGCAGAGAGGAAGAGCGTCGATTATCTTAATTTGGATCAATTATAGAATATATTATATAAAATAATCTACATTTTTTATTACTATTATTCATTATATTTGTTAGTTTTTCATTATTATATATTATGTTTTATTTATTATATTTATTAATTATTTTAAACTTTGTTTATTCTTACTTATAATATATTATCGTCTATTAATTTTAATTAAAATTTATCATTCAGATATTCATCTATAATACACTAGGATTTGTTTATTAAAAATATCTTCTAACTCCTTTATAAATGTTGTGTATTTATTATCTTCTTTAATGTATTCTGGCAATTCATTATAAATTTTGATAGACATCACAAAAGGGCTAGAAGAGTGCATTTGTATTCGTGAGTTTGGGAGTTTAATCTATTTTTGTGCCTTAAAGTATATTTTGTGGGCAGGTCGTCGCGTCTTGAGTAAAAGTCAGAATGTTTACGAACGAATTTGCATATTTCAAAGATATATTTACATGGTAGGGTTAAGATTTTTAAATTTTGAAAGTAGGTTTTGCAACTATCTGTCTCCTGTATATTGGCTAAGATCCTAACTAACTTTTTTTGGAGTGTGAATAGAGTTGGCGAATATGTGCCATTCCCCCATAAAGTTATCCCATATGTAAACCACGAGTAAGCGTATGCATAGTATGTGATAAGATCTGTTATATTCATCCGGATTCTTATTGTTCTGGAACTAGTATTGAATAGATCGATATCCATGTCCGTCGGTAGGTTATTAAAACATATAGCACTACGTAAGAAGAATTCATTCTGTCTATAATTTGTCCTAGCAAATTTGACGCCATCTGTGGGTAGACAGTCATAGCTTCGTAGCTATGTATTGGGGTCGTTAAAATTACATACCTTATTGACCACCAAAAACTTCTGTATAGTGTCCCCATTAGGCAAGGTCACATCTCCGGCTTCCTTCACGGCTTCAGGTAGCACCCGCCTGACCTCCTGCGCGATGACCCCCGTGTCCCGCTGGGGGGCGGACCTTGCGGGGTCGTACCCCAACAGCCCGGAATGCTCCGCGAATGAGGGGTCATAGTTGAATCTGGGGGTGAAAATTCTTGGTTGAGAAGACCGTAAAATAAAAGTATTATCTGGTAAGAGATGAATAGACAGAGTGATTTGATGGGTAGATGATTTTTAGAACCAGTGGTGTTGAAATGTATATCTTTCTCTATCCTAATCATCTTGCAAGATCCCTTGCGGGGTAGGCAAAGAGTTCCAAAAGGTTCTACCCTCACAGAGTTCTCTGGCTTCCTCCACTTTCATAGTTCGTCTCATACACGCTCGCTGGTTACGGAGACTCTTGACAAGCCCTTCAGATATGACTCGGTCTATTTGATAAGATAGTCTAGGTCTGCGTATTTGAGAAATTAAGGTTGAATTTCTAAAAAGTTCGTGTATCCTTTTTACCCCCTAAGTTATTCCTTATTTCGCCCTTTTCACCCCTCAGATATTGAATTTCTAAAATCCCCTTATATCCTTTTTACCGGCTAAGAAATTGATCGTTTCGCCCTTTCATACTTCAGTGGTTAGATCTCGAAAAACTCTAGAAACTTACTTGACAACTCTGATGCTTTGTACGTTCCGAAGTTGTTGTGATGTGTCCAACTCTTCAATATTGTGCTTGGCTCGTGCATCCGAGGGGTGAAGAATGTGCCCACTTACTCTCATGTTACCTGTAGAAAAAATTACAAATAAGAAGAATAAACAGGATTATATATGATATAGATATATAGTATGTGTACATGTAAAGTTGACTGCCTCGTTGGTCTGGTGGCAAAGCGCAGCGCTTTGTGATCACGAGGTCCTGGGTTCAAATCCTAGGTCGGACAAATGTAGTTTTTCTAACGAATAATTCCCAGTATGAGTCCGGAGTCTGGAATTGTGCCCGGTATATGGCAATAGGCTCGCCCCCTATTACATGGGACCTAACATCGTCGGCGGAACGTGGGTGTACTCAGTACACCACTGCCACCCCCTCTGGGGAATATAGGCCTGACGGTGTTTTTTTTACATGTTAAGTACGAATTACCCAGAACAATATTATTTTAGATCAGAACTGAGGAAAGAAATTGAACATCTTGTATGTTCTCGCAGGGGCAACTTTGCACAACGCGCGCGAACAAGTCCGGCTGATTAACCAACTATGCCCAGATCTTCGCTGTAATATAAAAAAAAAACCACCGTCACGCCTATATTCCCCAAGCGGGGGTGGCAGAGGTGTATTGAGTACACCCACGTTTCGCCGATGATGTTAGGTCCCGGGCACAATTCCTGACTCCGGACTCGTACTGGGAAGTTTTCGTTAGGAAAACTACACTTACACGACCTAGGATTTGAACCCAGGACCTCGTGATCACAAAACGATGCGCTTTGCCAGTAGACCAACGAGGTAGTAATGTAAAAAAGGCTGTAATTTAAATACTAAATATATAAAACAAAGACTGAAAACTGATTACTTGAATAACATACGCAACAATTGATCGTGATTTCATAACGCACTTGTCTACAAATCCTCACCATTATCGAAAGATCGATCTTGGCTTACTTTTAACGTATAGTAATGGATAGTCTTAAGATGCTATGTATTTAAATTTTAAAACTTGTTAATATTAAGTTTTGCAGTAGAACAGCTTCCTTCTTTTCGGTTCCTTCATTTATCTATTTTTAGTCAACCAATCAATCAATCAATCACCCTATCGTAGTCCACTGATGGACATAGGCCTCTCCTAACACGCGCCATTGCACACGTTCCTCCGCCTTTCGCGTCCAGTCTGTCCCAGCGACCTTTTTGAGGTCGTCGGTCCATCTAGCTGGGGCCGTCCTACCTTACGTTTACCAAGTCGCGGTCTCCACTCTAGGACACGCTTGCTCCATCGATCGTCGGTCCTTCTGCAGATGTGACCAGCCCATTGACACTTTAGCTTACTGAGTCTGTGAGCTATGTCGGTAACTTTGGTTCTTTGTCAGATTACCTCGTTACGAATTTTATCCTTCAAAGAGACGCCGAGCATAGCTCACTCCATAGCCCGCTGTGCGACTTTGAATTTGTGGACTAGTCCTACTGTGAGTGTCCACGTCTATCTATTTTTAGTGTCTTCTCTTAAGTAAATGTTGTGTTTACTTGTAAATGATTACTTTACTTAGTCAATAATATTTGTTTCTAGCTTGTAAAAAAATGTAATATTATAAGTCATTGTAAGTAGACCTATTAAATAAATAAATTATTTTCTGTATTCTTTACTTGCTACACGTTATTATGTAGCACGGCCAACAGCCAAGATTTGAACTGAACAAGTTAAGAAACATTTTAAGTTAAATAACAGCTTAACCCTTCTGCTCCACCCGCGACGAAAGACGTTACGAGTATGCTCAATGAGGTCGCGGCCGCGCGATCATAAATTTGCCGAGGTTTATAAAAACGACGATAATTCAAAAACTACCAAATGTTTTGACTTGAAATAAAAAGTAATTTCATCTATGATGTTACTGTGTCTTACTTGTATATACATTTATTTGATACATCACCCTATACAATTACATATTCAGCCTAAAAAATACATACGATAAAAATACATACGAAATCGAAAAAAATTTTTTTTAGAAAATATTACTGTAGTTTGGAATAACAAGTTATGCTTTTTTAATCTAGGATAAGTAGTTTTAAAAATCTGCATATCTAGTTTTATGTCTTTTAAACAAAATAATTGCCCAAAACACAGACTGTTTCAGTGGACTATGATGATCGTTGTAGGCGATATCATTTCCTACCTTTGCAGGAACGGCGACGTATTAAAGATGTTTGTCTTCTAGTTAATATTGCGAATGGTTATATTGACTGCCCTGAGATTCTGGCCAATATATCTCTCCGCACTAATCTAATTGGTTTCAGGCCGCGACCTATCTTAGATGTGCCATTTGCTAGGACAAATTATGCATTCTTCTTACGTAGTGCCATATGTTTTAATAACCTACCGACGGACATGGATATCGATCTATTCAATACTAGCTCCAAAACAATAAGAGACCGCATGAATACAAAATTCTTCTTTAGTTAGAAAATAACTGAAGCAGGCATTACTCAGACTGTACTGTTCTTTAAGTGCTTTTTGGTTTATATTATGTTTTTAATTTATTTATTTTTTTCTCACTGACGTTTTATTAATTTTTTGTTTTCTTCTAGTTTTTCTATTTTTTATTATTATTTCACTATCATAATTTCTGTAATTTTCATTATGTTTTCCTTTATCTTTATTTTATCTGTGTGAGCTTGTAATTAGCAATATTGTTATTTGTTTGTTTCGACATATTATTTTCGTTATGAGTCTGTAAGCTTACCTAAAATAACAAAATAAAATAAAATAAAATAAAATAAAACGATGGCAAGTGACCATTTGTGACCAAAATGACGAGCGTCCTCTCTCACGAGTTTTAGAATATGAATGGCCGATGCTCACAGACAATCTATGACAAGTATTATACACCAAAATAAAGAACGTAAACTCCGCCATCTTTCGTCCAAACAAACCGTATGTCTATGAAGTCACGTGTTCATACTAGAATGGATTTTTTAAATCAGTAATATCATGAGACAAATTTGTGACTTAGTGAGTATAAGGCATGATTTTGCCCGAGACAAATTTGTCGCTTAGTGAGTTAAAAGGTTAATATATATTAATAGGAGGCGCTTGTAGCGCTGTGCGACCGCTGTGTTCTTACCAAGGTTAAGCAGTGTTCGACTCGGTCGGCCTGAGATGGGTGACCGTTTGTGACATTTCCATATTCGAGCGTCTCCGTGCTTCGGAAGGCACGTTAAGCCGTTGGTTCCGGTTACCACTTAATGTGGTAGTCGTTTAGCCGAGTTGGAAGCCTTAAAGACGGTTTGATAAGTTCCAACAGCAGGTGGCCACAAACCTGCCGCCACCAATCCGCACTGGGTCCGCGTGGTGGAGTATGACTAATCTCACTCACCTCGATTTTTGAGAGAAGGCCTTGGCCCAGCAGTGGGCAGTATAGGCTGATATTATTATTATTATTATATATTAATATACTTAATATAATGACATACGGAGCCGAAACGTGGGCACTCACTGTGCGGCTTCTCCACCAGCTCAAAGTCGCACAGCGAACTATGGAAAGAGCTATCCGCGGAGTTTCTTTTAGGGATCGAATCCGGAACGAAGTTATTCGTCAGAGAACCAAGGTTACCGACATAGCTCAGCGAATTATATAGCTGAAGTGGTAGTGGACAGGTCACATATGCCGCGGAACCGATGGCCGTTAGGGCAGACTGGTTCTTGAGTGAAGACCGCGTGTCGGCAAACGTAGTTTAGGGCGCCCTGTAGCTAGGTCGGGCGACGATATTCGTAAGGCAGCGGGCAGGGATTGGAGGAGGAGAGCTAAAGATCGAACTCAGTGGCGTGCCGTGGAAGAGGCCTACATCCAGCAGTGAACTGAAACGGGCTGATGATGAACAGCTTAATAATAATAATATCAGCCCTGTTAAGAAACTATCCCTCCTCTCAAATTGATAGGGTTTAGGCCATAGTCCACCACGCTGGCCCAGTGCGGGTTGGCAAACTTCACACACCTTCGATTAACGGCTTGTATAGTATTAAATTCAGTAAGATTTTGACTCACCATTCACAACGCAAGACTCGTCAGGTCTATCAGTATTGATGCCCACTCTTCCATTGAAATGAACACTGTTTTCGGACACTCCGCGCTGCCACCAACTTTCTGAACAATCCGACTCGAACTGTCCCGGATTTGACGCCTGGTAGATAAAGGAACACATGTGATCTACATAGTCAAGAGTCTCATAAATCAAAAAAAAAGACGTAGCCCCCACTAGGATTTATTCCTGTGTCGTGGGTGCATTTACGAATATGAAAATTTATATATACAAATACCCAGACCTAAATAAATATAGTATTTTTCAGTTCTAATTGCCAATAAAAATATTATGTGTATCAAAGTATTCAATAAAATACCAAAAAAAAAATAAGAGAAATGCCAGCGCTGCCTATGAAGAAAAAATTGAAGCAATGGCTTATAGACCACACCTTCTACACCCTTGATGAATTCTACTCGGTTAAGCAACATAAATAATTTTATTGACACTATTATATTAATATAACAATATAATAATATGAATAAGAAAGAATAACTATAATATAGTTATTCTTTCTTTTTCCAGGTCACCCTGGTTTGACGTTAAAATCGGCGTCAAGCAGGGTTGCGTGTTGTCCGCTAGACTGTTTATAATATATCTGGACAAAAGTCTTCAAAGACTGAAAGCGATGAATGAAGGTGTACAAATGGGTGACTTAGTGGTTAACCATCTACATTATGCAGATGACGCGGTTTTAATAGCGCCAACAGCCACTGATCTGCAAACACTAGTCACAGTTATGAAAGACGACTGCATGATCAATGGCTTACACTTGAATGTGAAGAAAACCAAGATTACGGTTTTTGAAAGGGAAGAAACCAGAACGAATGAAAGGATTGTGGTTGGTAACGATGTGCTGGAGCAAGTGAATGAGTTTGTATATCTTGGATGCGCCTTCAGTAAGGATGGGAAATACACCGCTGACATAGAGAAAAGAGTGAGTGCAGGGAACAGAGTGAATGGTGCGATGGGAAAGCTACTTGGGAGCCGGCACTTAAGCCATAAGGCGCAGCTGGCCATACATAACGGAGTTCTTGTCCCAACGCTGTTATATGGTAGCGAGAGCTGAGTATGTAAGAAGGAGAATGAAAGTAGAATAAATGCTGTAGAAATGCGAGCTCTGCGGAAGATGTGCGGAGTGAAGCTGACCGACCGCATTAGCAACAGCATAGTAAGACAGCGAGTAGGTATGAAAGATAGTATCGGTGTAAAGATGAGAAAGGGCATGCTCCGTTGGTTAGGGCATATAGAAAGAATGCCAGAGGAAAGAATGACAAAACAGATATACAATGTGAAAGTGGAAGGATGCAGGTACCGGGGAAGACCTAGACTATCTTACCACGACCAAATAAACCGAGTCTTATCTGATGGAAAAGTCAAGAGTCTCCGTAACCGGCGAGCGTGTATGAGACGAACTATGAGAGTCGAGGAAGCCAGAGAGGTATGTAAGGAAAGAACCTGTTGGAACTCTGTACTCTCTGCCTACCCCGCAAGGGATCTGGCGTGAGGTTATAGATAGATAGATAGACTATAATATATAAAATTATACGAAATTATTATGAATGAATGATATTATTTTAATTTAGAATATATATTGACATTAATGACATATTTTGTATTTCCTATCACCTAATAAATATTTAATATTTGCATACCTGTAAGGTGAAATGTGCTGAACTACGAGATAATGCAACACCTTATTGTAATACCATGTTTCAAGCAAATAAATTTCATTTCATTTCATTATACTTTATTCAAAGGCAATAAGAGGCATGACCCGTTTCTATACTTATGGTTTTATGCTTTAACACCATTAAATTAAATATTCATTTCGTTTGGCAAATTACAACTGTCACTACCCATCCTATGTAAAAAATACTATAATTGTGGGTCACCCGAAGATTTGTCCTGTGCGGGAATCGAACCTGCGATTATTAGACACAGTGGGCGGAGCGGATTCCGCTCTTTACCACTGCGCTAAATCGTCCGTAAAAATCATTAAATCGAACACTATTGAGGCTAGTGCGTGTATAAACGGAAAATACTCTTAATGATATGTCTTTCGAATACAAATGTTGGCATTAGTTAGCATGCTTATCTTTGTGTGTGTGAATGATCTACGCTGTTGGCCGCGGGACCTTTACATCTTTACCGGACAAGAGGGCGAGCGTGCAACCACTACGCTCGAGCCAGAAGAGCAAAGAGGCAACTAGCTAAAGGGTGCCTCAAGGAGGAACGCCCTTGGCTTGGGCAGTCGCTATGGGGGAGGGAGTATACTAGGTGTCTCGCCGTGGTGCTCTGCACCGCCCGGCGGGCAAGGGATTCTTCGACCTCGCCGGTGAGGTTGGTATCCGATCCTGTATGCGGTATCGGGATGTATAGGATCGTGGGAGTAAGGGCATCGGGAGGGTCGGTGAGAACATGCCGCGGACGGCGGTAGCGGCTGATAGGAGCGGGATTAGCGGATTCCTATGATTGGACGCGTTCGCGAAATATCGGGTTGTCTTTTTAATAAAGGCGCGAGACTTGGCATGCTCTAACATGGAAGTGCAATGCACAGGGACAACCAGAGTGAAATTTCTGCAGTTTCGTTATTGTTGCCGCCATTTAGGCTGCCATCCGCAACAGGACGAACTTCACGGAATATGCAGGCATTCGAGAACAACAGTGTTTGGCTCTTGAGAGACTGTTACGAGCTTCCACACAAAGCATCATCAGAAACTTCTGGGCTAAAGTGAGACGAAAAGAAGAGGACCAGAGACACCCTCTCTGTCGTTTGTTTTAAAACGTAGCCTCACATGTGGGTGCGTTTACAAATATTATATTCACATACACAGAAGACAAAACAGATATACAATGCGAAAGTGGAAGGTTGTAGGTACCGGAGAAGGCCTATACTATCTTACCACGACCATATAGACCGAGGCTTAAGCTTTTAAACACTGGATCATGCCGTCCAATGCTTTAATTTGGTACAAATAATATATCAATATTATTTGTACCTTTTGTTATATCAGTGATAGCCTAGTGGTTAGACCGTTGGACTGCAAAGTCAAAGGTCTCGGGTTCAAACCCAGGCACGCACCTCTGTCTTTTCGAAAGCATGTGCGTATTAAAAATTAATTATCACTTGCTTTAACGGTGAAGGAAAACATCGTGAGGAAACCTGCATGCCTAAGAGTTTCTCGAAGGTGTGTGAAGTTCGCCAACCCGCACTGGGCCAGCGTGGTGGACCATGGCCTAAACCCTCTCAGTTTGAGAGGAGGCTCGTGCCCAACAGTGGGACAGTTTCTTAACAGGGCTAATATTATATTATTATAATATATCAATGAGAAACTCTGAGAGTAGAGGAAACCAGAGAGGTCTGTATGGAAAGAACCTGTTGAAACTGTACTCTCTGCCTCCTCCGCAAGGGATTTGGCGTGATGATATAGGTAGACGAATAGATATATCAAAGAAAACACTCACCCTAACGATGATCCTATCGCTGGCATGAGCAGCCACGATGCAGTCGGTATGTGGAACATGAGCTCTTAAAGCCACCACGAGCTGGAAGTGCCGTTGGTCAGGATTCGGCCGGCCTTTCTTACGCATATTGTTGTTCGTCGTTTCGGCGAAGTGTAGACGGCCGACTGTCACTTTCGCACCTTCCCGGCGAAGTTCCACACTAAAACAATATTACTTGTCAAGATACTGTCACTTACGGTCAAGGAAAACGATCAAGTAAGCTTTCATCATCATCATTTCCAGCTCATTCCACCCATTGCAGGGCAATAAGCCTTCTCCCTCTTACTCCAGTTTTAAGCTACACACTTAACCACATCATCGACCCGTCTTCGACCTGGTCTCTGGCCTTCCACGATTACGATATCCCTTCCGCGGTCACCATACCGACCACCTGTCATGTTTATGTAAATCTAAAACACTTTTTGACTCGCAGTGCTCGAGCGAGCAGGGCACAAGAAAAGGGTAACGGAGCGTTTTGTTTTGGAGATCTTGGAGTTTACCACTGTAAACATATATAAACAGTTACGTATTTTAGTACAACCGTTTTAAATAAAAATCACATGTACAGCTGCGCGCTCTACGCGGCTTCCCGTCTGCTTTTAGAGGGACCCGCTGAACACTTTCAAGAAGGCGCCTAGATCCCGCGGCTGTGTGCGGGACCGCTAGCAAAAAAATGCTCTAGTCTGTCTAACGAAAGATGAGTGCAAAAGGGCGCCTAATTTAAATAAATTGGGTCGTGCAGCGCCGTATGAACTAGGAATAAATGGATTTGATACTTAAATACTTTAGTAAAATAAAGTATATAAATAAGTTTCATGATTTTAAGGAACACATATACACACAGGAAAGTGGAGGAACGAGGACAGACAAGGAGTGGGGAGGAGAGATTATTCTTTCATGTCAATGGTTTGAGCTTGGTTTTCTGCTATGAGAACCTGATACTTATTCGTTTTTTGATATTAAATCAATTCCTTGTAAGTTTAAATTTTCTTTTTTAAATACGGATTGTCAGAAGACTCGATGCATCAACTATAAAGACCATCAAAGGAATTCCACGAAATAAGATTCCACTTCAGAAGTGTTAAATTTAAATTGTGTGGAATTTTATGCTTATATACATATAACACAACACTAAATAAATCTAGAGAGTATCAAAACCAGTACGACTATATCTACGGTTCACTAGAGCTATAAGTGACATTAATTTCAGTATTTCCAGTTTATGAAAACGTTATGGTTTTTGAACGGGAAGAAACCAGAACGAATGCAAGGATTGTGGTTGGTAACGATGTGCTGGAGCAAGTGAATGAGTTTGTATATCTTGGATGCGCATTCAGTAAGGATTGAAAATACACCGCTGACATTGAGAGAAGAGTGAGTGCAAGGGAACAGAGTGAATGGTGCGATGGAAAAGCTACTTGGAAGCCTGCACTTAAGCCAAAAGGCGCAGCTGGCCATACATAACGGAATGCTTATCCCAACGCTGTTATATGGCAGCGAGAGCTGGGTATGTAAGAAGGAGAATGAAAGTAAGGTAAATGCGCACATTCGCAACAGCGTAGTAAGAAAGCAAATAGGCATGAAAGATCATAATCATAATCATATCTTTATTTGCGAATATGGGTATGTATTACATAAGATCTTCAGAGTTTGAGGTGTTTCACCATATCCAGCTTCATGGCATGCAAATATTTAGTATCTTATAGGCTAAAATTGATAAGCATATAAAATTCTATCTATCTATATCATCACGCCAGCTCCCTCGCGGGGTAGGCAGAGAGTACAGAGTTCCAACAGGTTCTTTCCTAACATACCTCTCTGGCTTCCTCCACTCTCATAGTTCGTCTCATACACACTCGCCGGTTACGGAGACTCTTGACTTGCCCTTCAGATAAGACACGGTCTATTTGGTCATGGTAAGATAGTCTAGGTCTTCCCCGGCACCTACATCCTTCCACTTTCGCATTGTATATATGTTTTGTCATTCTTTCTTCTGGCATCCTTTCTATATGCCCGAACCAACGGAGCATACCCTTTCTCATCTTTACACCGATACTATCTTTCATACCTACTCGCTTTCTTACTACGCTGTTGCGAATACGGTCGGTCAGCGTGACTCCGCACATCTTCCGCAGAGATCGCATTTCGACCGCATTTATCCTGCTTTCGTTCTCCTTCTTACATACCCAACTCTCACTGCCATATAACAGCGTTGGGACAAGCGCTCCGTTATGCATGGCCAGCTGCGCCTTTTGGCTTAAGTGCCGGCTCCCAAGAAGCCTTTCCATCGCACCATTCACTCTATTACCTGCATTCACTCTTCTCTCTATATCAGCGGTGTATTTCCCATCCTTACGGAAGGCGCATCCAAGATATACAAACTCATTCACTTGCTCCAGCACATCATTACCAACCACAATCCTTCCATTCGTTCTGGTTTCTTCCCGTTCAAAAACCATAATTTTGGTTTTCTTCACATTCAAATGTAAGCCATTATTCATGCAGTCGTCTCTCATAACTGTGACTAGTGTTTGCAGATCAGTGGCTGTTGGCGCTATCAAAACCGCGTCATCTGCATACAATAGGTGGTTTATCACTAGATCACCCATTTTTACCCCTTCAGTCATCGCACACAGTCTTTGAAGACTTTTATCCAGATACACTATAAACAGTCTAGCGGACAACACGCAACCCTGCTTGACACCGATTTTAACGTCAAACCAAGGTGACATGTTACCACCCACCCGTACGCATGCCTTGCTGTCCACGTAGGTGGACTGGAAGGCTCGCAACAGGGTGCCGTTTATACCATACTCTGGCAAAATGTCCCAAAGTCTCTTTCGCACTACTCTATCAAACGCCTTCTCCAGGTCCACAAAACCGCAGAAAACCTTCCGGTCTACTGCCAGATGCTTTTCTACGATGTTGCGGAGGGAGAAAACTTGATCCGAACATCCTCTTCCAGACCTGAAACCTCCCTGTGCCTCACACAACACTCCATCGGACTTCTCGCGCATTCTCCGTTCAATAATTTTACCATACACCTTGGCTGCCAAGCTGATCAAACTAATGGCTCTGTAATTGGCGCAGTCATATTGTGAACCCTTGGTCCTTTGGTTGCTCCGTTGGTTCGGGCATATAGAAAGAATGTCAGAAGAAAGAATGACAAAACAGATATACAATATAAAAGTGGAAGGATGTAGATACCGGGGAATACATAGACTATCTTACCATGACCAAATAGACAGAGTCTTATCTGAAGGACAAGTCAGGAGTCTCCGTAACCGGCGAGCGTGTATGAGATGAACTGTGAGAGTGCAGGAAACCAGAGAGTTATGTAAGGAAAGAACCTGTTGGAACTCTGTACTGTCTGCCTACCCCGCAAGGTATCTGGCATGATGATATAGATAGAGAGTTAGATAGATGAAAACGTTAAAAAATCACTCTCAGCTTTCATTAGACACACTCTAGTGTTTATGTTATATATAGATAAACTCTTTATTGTGCACTAATAATGTCACATTATCAGCAACACACAAGGATAAGTCAAGAGTCTCCGTGACCGGCGAGCGTGAACGAGACGAACTATGAGAGTGGAGAGAGCCGAAAAGTATGTAAGGAAACAACCTGTTGGAAGTCTGTACCCTCTGCCTACCCCGCAAGGGATTTGGAGTGAGATCAGCAACACAAAGCGCGGCATTATCGCTAACGAGCGATCTCTTCCAGGCCACTGTTATGTTGACTATGCCTCTACAGTGTCGAAGGGGGCCATCGGTTTTTAGTATGGTAAGAAAGGCGTTCTTACTCTTACTAAGCTTACCCTAAGTTGAACTTTTTTATGGCTGGCAATTTTCTTGTTCATTGATGTCTCAAGCTTTGCAGAGGAGGGAAGGGGAATTCAATTTTTTTTAATAATATATAATAATATTATCAGCCTATACTGCCCATTGCTGGACAAAGGCCTTCTCTCACAAATTGAGGTGAGAGATTAGGTCATACTCCACCACGCGGACCTAGTGCGGATTGATGGCGGCAGGTTTGTGGTCACCTGCTGTTGGAACTTATCAAGCCGCCTTTAAGGCTTCTAACTCGGCTTAACGACTACCACATTATGTGGTAGCCGGGACCAACGGCTTAACGTGCCTTCCGAAGCTCGGAGACGCTCGAATATGCAAATGCCACAAACGGTCATCCATCTCGGGCCGACCGAGTCGAACGCTGCTTAACCTTGGTAATCGGTAAGAACACCGCGGTCGCACAGCGCTACGAGCGCCCCTGTAATTTTTTTACGCCTTCCTATTTACTTTTCTTTCTAATTAAAGGACATTATTCTGCGTCCATACATGATTTGCCCCAGAAACAACAGCAATGAAAAAATGCTTGTATGATTTCAAGTTATCTGCAAATTATCTTCATGCATTTATTAGTAAACAGACAAGCGGGGGAATTGCATTATTGCAATAAAAGTATTAGATTTTAAGGTTATTATTTGAGGTTATATTTAGTAGCCAACAATACATTTGTAAAATTGTTATGTAAAAATATACTAGCAATAATCAAATCGATCATTATTGAATGTAATCGATTGATAGGATTGACATCTCCAACCGAATTTTGATAACTCAAACTCAAACTCAAATAAACTCAAAATCAAATAATTTATTTTGTATAAGCCCTGCGGGGGCGCTTACAAATAGTCAATTTACATTTTTTTTTGATCCAATTAAACTATTCCACCACCACCGGATCTACCACCGGATCGGAACGCGGCCTCTACTGAGAAGATCCGGCGAAAAAACTCAGCGGGCTTGTTTCTTTTATTTACTTCTCTTTCTTTCCTTTTTTTTTAATTATATTGTGTGGATACAATGTTTAGGTTACAATTAAATAGTTTATGACCTAGCTCCAGTGTGATGCCTTACGATCGAGGTATGAATCTAATGTTATCTGTAAAGAGCGTCTAAAGGATTCCTGGACCAGTCCCCACAAGCAGCACCCGTTCACGAGTATGACTGCTAGAACACCCATCATTCCCCTCGACCATATTTGAGGGAAGGGCGCCAGACAGCCACCGCAAGCAAAGACATTACAGTGAGCATTACCAAACCAGAACCCCAAAGACGGTAGCCACATTGTGTCTATAAAGCAGCAATACCCCAAGCTCGTCAGGCAGAACACGCTACACATTAACTTAATTATAAGAGAACATACATAGCATTACTATCAATAACATGGCACTTCAATCCCACGCGGTCTTATCTTCTATGTAATCCGAGATTTTGTAATAAGCTTTCTTATTTAATTTAGTCTAGATTATGGGTCTTGAATATAACAACGTTGACATTCGGTAAAGACGTTGGCGACTCAGATTTAAGTACTTAAAGTACTTTGAAATATTCGTTTTGGATTGCAAATTGTCCGTTAGATAGATGTTTGCAACTAATATATAAAACAGATTAATCATTATGGTACAGGTCACATGTTTGTCGGTTCTGGGGCCATTTTCGACGATGTCCTTTGTTGCAGATTTCAAGACAATTAAAGCGCTCTCCGAGACATCTCGAGGCTCAAACCTTGGTGTCATCTATGGAGGCCATTGTGCATCCTGGATTACAGGAGTAACAGTGGTAGGTATGTGTGTAAATAAAAACAATACCTGTCTTTCCAACAGATGACCCTCCACTCCGATCTCGGTCTCGAATCTATTCGCGCCTTTATTAAAAAAGCGATAACTCGACACTTCGCGAACGCATCTTCCCATGCGAATCCGCTAATAGTAGCCGCCGCCGACTACGAACCCAACCCCTGCCGCTACCGCTGGCCGCGACATGTTCTCACCGATCCCCCTGATGCTCTGACATCGCTTCTTTCCGCTCCGGATACAGACGACGACGACGAAGTCGTAGATCCCTAGCCTAGCTCGCCGACCGGTGCACTTAGTATACCCTCTTCCCCCGTAGCAACTGTCCAAACCGAAGCCGTTCCTCTTTAAGGCGCCTTCGAGTAAGCTCGCCCTTAAGTCCGCTGAAGCTGTGAAGGCCCCACGGCCATCAGCGAATATCACTCAAACACACACACCAACAGATGACTGAAAATTTAGGTACCTATTGAAGATTTTTTCCTTGGAAAAGAGAATAAAGATACTTACGGAACTGGATGGAATGGTTTTTTTGTTCTGTCGGATTGACTTTGTTCGATTCTTACTTCTTGACTTGGGTCTTCGGCCTGTTGGAAAAACAACAATTTTAATTGATCACTTTCCTCACCATCTCTCAATTCTTCTATGAAAGAAATGTTTCTATATCTGAAAACAGCTTAGTCTCGTGAGTAGAGCGTAGTCCGTTTCACTGGAGGAGTCACGAGATTGACAACCAAACGGAGCATTTTGTTTTAATAAAAATTGACGGACGATTTAGCGCAGTGGTTAAGAGCTTAAGCCGCTCCGCCCGCTGTGTCTAACAGTCGCGGGTTCGATTCCCGCACGGGACAAATCTTTGTGTGATTCACAATTATTTGTTCCGGTCTGGGTATTTGTGTATGTGAATTTTCATGTTTGTAAACGCACCCACGATACAGGAATAAATGATAGTGTGGGGCTACGTTTCTTAAAAAAAAAACATAAAAAAAACAAAAAACATAAAAAAACGTTGCCGCACACTAGGATTTATTCCTTTGTCGTGGGTACATTTTCAAACATGAAAATTCACATACACAAATACCCAGACCGAAACAAATAATTGTGGATCACACAAAGATTTGTCCCGTGCGGGAATCGAACCCACGACTATTAGACACAGTGGGCGGAGCGGACTAAGCTCTTAACCACTGCGCTAAATCGTCCTTATCAGTATCAGTCCGGAGTACGGCAATATGCCCAGCATAATGACAAAAGGCTAGCCCCCAATTACATAGTACCTTACAGCGTCGCCAACAACTGGGTGTACACAGAACACCTTACATTTGGGAAATACTTTTTTTTATTTGTGGAATTATTTTGATATCAATACTCCTCATACGAAGACGAAAACAAGAGGTA